>JAUZSU010121040.1:0-18302 GCA_034780255.1 Parotocinclus maculicauda
ACAGGAACTCAGTAAAGTGTAGAATGAGTTTAAGGCCGAGTACGAGGAGTTGTCACGCCAGTGCAAGCAGTTTGCCAAGGACTTGCTGGATCAGACACGTAGCTCCAGAGAGCTGGAGCTGATACTCAATTACAGGGATGACATCAATCCACTAGAGGATGAAAGCAATGACCTCGCAAGGCTGAAGTTAGCCATCAAGTATCACCAGAAGGAGGTGAGCTCACTTAACCTTCTAACCCAGATTTTTTTTCTTTTAGCTGCCCAGGGATAACTTGTAGGGAAATAAGTGTGCCACTACATGCAGATTGTCAAGTACAGGCAAGGAACTACAGTAAATAAATGCAGAAAACGAACAATACAAGTAATAAAGCCTTCATTCCATGATTCATTGGACATCACATTAATAAAGTCATTTATAATCTCATTGAAACGTTCAAATAAAGAACCTTCTCAGCTGCTCTGTGGAACATTTTGGAATTAACGATCACTCTGTGAACTTTGATTCTCTAAAAACAATATGCAATGGATAATATTCATGCATGATGATAGACTTAATGTAGGCATTTATTCTCTTCTCTGGTATTTCCTCCAACAGTTCTGGAGTACGTCCAATATTAGCAGCTGTTTTTAACCAGTTGATTTACCCACTTCCTCGTATTATCTGTAATACCCCCTGCAAATCTGTTTTCACATCCAGAGATATGCATACCAATACAATTTCAGTCTGTTGTCAATTTAAAAATCTGTAGCTCAATAAGAACACAATAGTTTAATCTAGTTCAATTTATTACTAAAAGTTGGACATAATCTCCCATACTTGAATGAGTCCAAAATTAGCAATCCAGACAGAGTGGTGGCAAGGAGAAAATAAAAGTCAGTTCCAAAGAGTTTCTCATGTGTATGAATAATATAATTCATATAATATACAATATAGTTTGTTATATAATTCATTCACTGAGCACTTTATTATTCTATATACTTTATTATTCTATATTATACTATATTATTTGTTTAACTGTCTAATCAGCTAGTCATTTGGCTGCAGAGAAGCAGAAATTATGCAGATAGAGGCCATTTCAGGTAATGTTCACATCACTCATGTGGTCTCAGTGATTTTGACTGTCATAAGTGTTGCTTCAAGACAGGCTGGTTTGATTTTTTGTAGGATTTTCCCACGATTTTCACGAACACAGTCTATAGAGCAATAAAACATCCAGTCAGTGGCAGGTCTATGGACAGAAATGGTTTAGGAGAGAATTGTCAGAAAGGTTTGAACTACCAGAAAAGCTATTCAAATAACTCGGATAGCCACTCTATACCGCTGAAGTGAGCAGAAAGCCTCTGAGAAGACTTTTAACTTTAAGGTGGGCAGATGGGCTAAAACAGCAGAAGACCATGTCAAGTTTCACATATATGAGCCACGAACCATGAGCCTTGAAAGATAAGGCTGTAATGAGCACAGGTTCACCAAAAACTGGACAAGTTTAAGTCTGTAGAAATGCAGCCTGGTCTGCTGTGTCTCAATTTCTGCTGAGGCACACAGTTGGTGGGGTCAGAATTTGGCATTTTTTAATGTTTTCCTTACATTTAATGTGTTGTCATTCCATTTACAACGACACCAAACAAATCTTAATGCTTTGCAACAACTGCTTGAAGTTCAAATAAGATCAGAAAAGTGTGCTGCCTGTCATGGACTTTCCTCCACCTTCACTTAGAGACAGAGAAAGCCAATCACTGAGTAGCATCTTATTCTTTGTCTCAGAGTGAAGGTGGAGGATTTGGATTATGAAATCATGCTGAGAATATAATTAGATTTTGCACTAGTGAAATATCTACCAGTTTGAGTGCTGGAATTTTTTTAGCCCCAATATGTGACAATATTTTCCTGTTGATTGTATGGTTGCAACAAATACTGTATTTCAGCCAACAAAAGTTACCAACCAGTAGGGTTATCAGTGTTTAGAGTTAATTTCTAGAACATGCTATTAACTAGGACAAGACTGTGCTGCCTAAAATGTTTATATCATCTCAGCTGAAGTATAGTTTAGTCCAGGGCAATTTAATTTAAAGTTATATTCACTTTTGGTTTTTATCTTGTATTACATTTAAAATAACACTGTCATTTTACCACACCACAAAACACGTAATAATTCATTTTTATGTGGATCTGTGTCGCCCCCGTCTGTGTGACAGACGCACTGCAGATTTGCTTGATTTTAGTAGTATGATTTCGAACATTTAGTAAGAACTGCAGTCAGTCGCAAGAAATTAAGTGTTAAATGAAACGTAATCTAAAGTGTCGTTGGTGCAGATTTATTTATACACTAAGCTAGCGTTTTATCTTAAACACTTGTCATTTCTCTTATTTACTGAATCAATGTAAGTGATGAATGCATGTGCATAGTCTTTCAGACTCATGTTTAATACCTTCCACTCTGCAAGATCAGCACGATTAACTGATCCCTTGAGGTTAATTCCATTTAATAGATATGGAAAAGCTGCAGCGGTTATTCAGCCCTGGCGCGTGTTTCTGCACAAACTGATTTTATCTCCAAACTTTGTAGTGATTATCCAGGACATGTTTGACAAAGTGCAAGCAAATGTATTCTGAATGAAGCTCTGTGGAGGTTTCTGTTACAGCACTGTGAAATCCAGCATCCCTACTGTAGCAGAACCCGGAAAAAATGTGTGAAATTTGAGTAATACCATAAAGTGACTAAAGTACCTTCAAAATCCATAGTAAAACTATAAAATAATTTATGGTCAGTTCATAGTCAACCAAGTTTACAGTCGTACTATGAAATTTGACAGTGGAACCTTAAACTGGCCAAATTACCATCAAACATTCATAGTAAACTTTATGGTAATTTACAGTTTTACTATGAAATTTCAGAGTACATTTTTTCCTGGGAGGCACAGTCCATTGTGATTATGTAATTTTCATTTTTTAATATTTAAGGTTTGACATCAAATAATGCTGACTTAACCCCATGTGAAATGATCCTTTCACAGACACAAACACACATCACAAAAAACCCACAAAACTGTTATCGAGACTCTAACCTCTATAATAATCTATTGATCTGTGCCCAAGCTGCCTCCTTGTCTTTATGTGGTGGCTGTGTGAATAAGTAAATATTTAAATTTATTTCAGGGGATCTTTGATAGGGATGTCCAGCGATCATGGTTCCCATGGTAACTGAGATTGTGCACTGATCCTAGAACAGCTTCTGTGTTCAGTATCATCTGATGCTGGTGTTGCTCTGCCGGCCTGATAAGGCTGTGAGTAAATGCTAACACTTGCATCGGTTAGATGAATCAGTGTTGGTAATTAACCACAATTAATGGACTCACCTGAATTGATTTAAAATATAATATACTTTATATATCCATGGTTACTAAAGTTGCATGGCCACAGTGTCAGGTATAATAAATTACTACAAGGATTATTATTATTAGTGTGTGTGTGTGTGTGTGTGTGTGTGTGTGTGTGTGTGTGTGTGTGTTATGGGGGCACAGGGGGCATTCAGTTAAACAATGGCCAAATGTTAATAAACAGTACATGCATATAAGCTACACTCCTGGGCAACAATACACTACAATATAGAATGAACAGTGTCTGTTGGCTTAACAACAAAGAATTGGGCAGAAAATTAGCAAGAATTAAACAAACAAATACATTAACTTAGTATCTGATAGCCTAGACTTTCTCTCGTTTTTTTTAATGAATTGCCTAAGTCTTGTCATTGTTGTTCTGTTGACGAGTAGTTGAAAAATGTTTTCCCATTATTTTGTTTAATGCCAAATCATTATTCATTAGTCCACACGAGTGCTAAACCACTCTGAACCAAACTTTCAAATAGTTTTTAACATATTCACAGACATAAAACCTACATTAGACAACTGTATATTTTAGCAGATGGCTTTGGGCCTTGTAGGCACCTTCTTTCTGATAACATCAGCTGTTTCAAAGCATTGGTCTATTCTTTTAATAGTGAAATAGTTAATTGTTCTGCCTTTAGGGCCTTGCAAATTTCATAACAGTTAAGCTATTTGGTTTCTGACAGCAACCCCTACATACTTTTTACTTTTTGGTAGATACCTCTAGTAGTCTTGTGAGTCCCAAGGTAAATATTGTAGATCTACCTATGGATAAATTTTAATCATGGTTCTATTTCAGAGGTTGTTTTCAGGCTTGTGATGGCCTGTATCAGGTGTGGCAGCTAAGGACCAAGGTATTTCTGAGCATCCAGTGTTTTATAATTTACATTTAATCTTTTCATTATTTTAACTTTGTGTACAATATGACTATGCAAGTACATTTCCTGTTTACAAGTTTTCCTGTTCATTACAGCAGTCACGAACGAATACTGGCACAGGTGCCTTTTCTTAGTTTTTGAAAATGTTCTGGCTAAACATTGTTGTTAGGGTCATTAAAAGAAATGCAAATTACAGACTGTTGAGCAACTGAAGTTGTAAATCTAGCAAAATGGGTAAGAATTCCACCTACAAAATTTCAACAATTATTGTCCTCAGTTCCCAAACACTTATTGAGTGTTGTTATAAGGGAAAGTGTTGTAACACAGTTGTAAACCGGCCCTCGTCCCAACTTCTTTGGAACGTGTTGCAGGCCTTAAATTGAGTGAATATTTGCAAAAAACAGTAAAGTTTATCTGTTTGAATATTAACTATTGTGTTTTTGTAGTGTATTCAATTAAATATGGGTCGAAAAGGGTTTGCAAATCATTGCATTCTGATTTTATTTATTTTTTACACAACGTTTCAACTTCATTGGAATTTGGGTTGTAGCTTCCAACCACAATTTCTGGTAATTACATTTATTCCAGTGAGGTTTGGAAAGTAATTGTAAACATTGCAGTATACACTACAGCACAATAGCGGTTGAGGGGTAAAGGCTATAAGACTATTGGCTAGTAAGCTTACCACCTGATTGCCAACATAACCTTTAGGATTCTGACCTAGAAAACACAGGGTTAATCGTGGAATGTAATGCAAATGCTTCATCATTCAGCTACCCAATGTTATGAGATAGTGTGCCCTACCACTTCTTCCCGACAGGCACATTTGATTGGGGTTAGGCTGATTTGTTGGAAAAGTTACATAATTTGACAGCAACACAATGTCACTGTGCTGTTTGTATGGCTCACTGTACCATGACTGATTGTCTACAGAGAATGCCATATGCTTATTTGTATGAGCCTGTTGGCAGTGGGTCTGGTAGCCAGTCTTTTTAAGCTTCTTGAGTTAGTAATCAAAGTAGATTTTAGCTCAAATAAAGTTATTACCTCCCAAAGATAGAAATACAACTATATAAGTGTTTGGGTAGAGATTTGGAAGGTTTGAATGCCCAGTTTTGCCCTTACTAGCATGGGTGTTATAAACTGTGGCGTATAAAATTACATAGTTAAAACTTTGTACCAACTGTTTGATTGAGCAGTCAGAGAACACGCAAAGCAGTCCGATTTCCATTACATCAGCCATAGATCTTTGACTTGGCATAAACAGCAGCAGTGAAGTGATGTGAGTGAAGTATGTGGCGCAAGTCCATATTTATATGTGAACAATCAGAACTGATCTTTATGCTCTTAGTCAGTTTCTTAGATATTCATAATTTGCATTCTCTGTAACTTTGAAGAGGCATGCGTTTTTTGTAATAATTATGTAAACCATAAAATTGTGCAAGTGTAAACAGTCACTGGCTTGATTCCACTTCATAGTTTGATGCAGAAGTATCTGTTGCAGTAGTACCCAATAACTGCAAGTTCAGTCCATAAAGATTTGGCTATTATCTGGCAATGGGTGTGCTATCTGAGCAAAACCACAAACCTTTTTCTTGCGTTGTGCTTTTTAAATATCATTTGTTTTCGATTAGTCATATGGCTTGAGTTCTTTTGGTAAGGGTTTTGACATTACATAACTTTCAAGTTTCTAAACTTTTTAAAGAAGTTGTGTAATCTATATAAAAGACAAACACTGGCTTCATGACTGATATTCATGACCTCTGTACTTGATCTGTGTGTGTGTGTGTTTGTGTGTGTGTGTGTGTGTGGGCCAGAAGGCACAAGAGCAGGGACAACCCTGGACAGGGTGCCAATCCATCGTACTAAACATACACACAGAGCCACACACACAGTCACACACTAAGGGCCACTTTAGAGTCACGGATTAACCTAACATGCATGTCTTTGAACTGTGTGAGGAAACTGGAGAACCCTGAATACCAGGGAGGACATGCAGATTCCACAGAGAAAGGACCCAGGACACCACCTGGGATTGAACCCAGGACCTTCTTGCTGTGAGACAGCGTTGCTACCCACCAAGCCACCGTGCTGCCCCATGTGAAACATGTAAACCTTAATCTTAGCCACAGCTTGTGTGATTATTTGGAAGCAATGCTATCTCAGCAGTTAATATACTGGACTAATGATCAGAAGATCATTGTGTTCAAGTCTCAAAACGATGAGATATACATTATATTATGCACCTTGCTGATCAACTTCCATCCGCTTTAACGGCTGATGTCTTAAGAATTGTAATAGGAAATAAAACCTGTCTTATATACATCTTATTCACATCTTAATGACAGAAAATTTGTGAACCCACAACAAGGGAAACCCTTGTGACACCTGTAGACAAAAAAGAGAACCACAGGCAGAAAACTACATGGTAGCATTCAATTATTGTTTTCATGTGTGTTTCACGATTTATAAAAGACACAGCAATAAGAATTACTGTATTGTACAGTACAGTACTTTACTAAGTGTTCATATTACTCATATTATGTTTTAAATGATTTTATTGATTTGAAAAATCACTATATGCAAAGTAAGCTTCTCTACTACTCTATGACTAAGGTAATGTCCGGTAAATGTCCTGTCTCATCGAAAATACCGTTAAATGTCTCATACCTATATGCATTGTCACGGTACTAATGTACAACAAAATTTTAGTAAAATGTAATTTAGCAAAAAGTTGCCACTGTCGAGCCCTTGAACCTTAATCCTAGATTTCCTGAATTATATCCTCTGGAATAGGGTGTATGCTAATTGCTGAAAATGATGAGCAGGTGAAATGTCAAACTCTAGCTAAATTGCACACTCATAAAATGTTAAAGTCCTTTCCTTAGAGGATTGGCACTGACATTAGTGTAATTATGTCAATATTAAGGAAGAAAAAACATTCAATTAACTTTTTTCTGTTGTGTTCCTAAGTATCTTCCATCTTTTTAAATACAATTACAATCTCTAACAAACATTTTAAACCAATTATATGCTGTTATTCTCCCTCTGTGATTTTTTAGTTTGTAGCACAGCCAAACTGCCAGCAGCTCCTGGCATCTCGCTGGTATGATGAGTTTCCAGGGTGGAGGCGACGCCACTGGGCCGGCAAATTCATCACCTGTGTTTTCATCGGCCTGCTGTTCCCCCTCTTCTCCCTTTTCTACCTGATAGCCCCCAAGAGCCACTATGGCTTCTTTATCCGCAAGCCCTTCATCAAGTTCATCTGCCACACTGCCTCCTATCTGACCTTTCTGTTTCTCCTGCTTCTGGCCTCCCAGCATGTGGTCACCACTGAATCAATACGGCAGGGTCCAGCTCCCACCACTGTGGAATGGATGATCCTACCATGGGTTCTAGGTAATTTGTGCCAAGCACCTAAAATAGAGCATGTGAAATTCAGAAGTGCAGAACTGGGTAGGCAAATCTGTTAGCATGAGTGGGATGGAAGACCGATGAAGTGTTATAAAGTTGAGTTCATTGTATTGACTGTGATTATTTTTAATGTTGCTGTTTTTTAGGCTTTATCTGGGCCGAGATCAAGCAGATGTGGGATGGGGGCTTTCAGGACTACATCCATGATTGGTGGAACCTCATGGACTTTGTCATGAATTCCTTGTATCTAGCCACTATTTCTCTAAAGATTGTTGCTTTCATAAAGGTATCAGACTATAAACAAATCTTCTGACCCTGTTGTTTTTTAAACATATTGCACTAAGCTTTCCTGTCATGAATACAGTCCTTAATATGTTATACACTAGGAGACACACTTTATGTTTTCTTCAGTACAGTGACACCAAGCCCAGGAATGAGTGGGAGATGTGGCATCCTACCCTGGTGGCAGAAGCACTATTCGCCATTGCCAACATCTTCAGTTCTCTGCGCTTGATCTCCCTATTCACAGCCAACTCCCACCTCGGACCGCTGCAGATCTCACTTGGCCGAATGCTATTAGACATCCTTAAATTCCTTTTCATCTACTGTCTGGTGCTGCTGGCCTTTGCAAATGGTCTCAACCAGCTCTATTTCTATTATGAGACAGACGCTTCCAACAAGAAGGACAAATGCAAAGGCATTCGCTGTGTGGAACAGAACAACGCCTTTTCCACGTGAGTTCATATATACAGTGGAACCTCAAACTACAACCGCATTTTTATGCAAACAAATTGGACATCATGAAATGATTTTTTTAGCTGTAAATGTAAACAAAAATTCAGATTTTGAACATCAGTAAAACCTATACACGTTTGTCATAACCTGAGGGTGTGTCTGAAATTGTCCACTGGTTTACGCATTCCCTGTTCACTACAAGGACTATACAAGAACATTTATTTAATTTTCATTTACACTCGATTCACGCGATTTCAGACACACCCAGACTTGCTGCTGTAGTCCCAGTGATGTTCTGAAAATTCGTTTTGTTTAATTCTACTTTGTTTGTGGTTAGCATATGTAGCTCTAAATTAATCAAGGCTTCTAAGAATGGTAAAGGGTCAGATTCCCTTTCCATCCCTACTCCTCTCCTGCCAGTTCCAGTATTCCATCAGCTCACCTCTTTACGGATGTTTTGAATCCAAATTTCTAAATGAATTTTGGGTCCATTTCATAGGTGTAATGATTTGATTGTAATGATTTTGTTGTAATGATTTTTTTGCACAGTGATGCAGCAGTTAGTGGTTAATTATATACGTATATAGGCGTAAAACCACGGAATAGAAATTACATTTTTGATTCAAAGTTCTGAGGTTTCACTGTATCTTGTCTAATGGGAAATTAAAATAATCTCCATACTTATGTTCGAGTCTGTGTCATTCCAGGTTGTTTGAAACCCTTCAGTCCTTGTTCTGGTCTATCTTTGGCCTAATCAGTCTTTATGTGACCAATGTCGATCCAGACCATGAGTTTACTGAGTTTGTGGGAGCCACCATGTTTGGAACCTATAACATAATATCTCTGGTGGTGCTCCTCAACATGCTGATTGCCATGATGAACAACTCCTATCAACATATAGCTGTAAGTTCCTTTTCACCTACTGACTTTAACACAATGCTTATTATTCCAAGATTACATCAGAAGTGAGAAACCCAAGAGTTTTTAAAGGCAGTTTAGAAGTTGCTTCATTATATTAGGGTTTTATTATACTGACTCATTCTATTAATTTTTATTTCAAATAATCACATTACTTCTTGATGCATTAAATCTACTGGAATAGTCTTGTTGTTAAATAAAATTGGCTGAGCTCTGATTGACTATCACTTCAGGGAGCTGCCAGAATGCATTACAGATTTGTTAAGGTGTTAAACAACTGTTTAACTGTTTTAACCAGTCAGGTTTTAATTGCTAATGGTTAAGTCTGCCTTTAGACTTCATAATGTCCTAGAAACAGGCAATAGACAATTCAGTTCTTCAGCAACAAACCTAATGATGTCATTATTAATCAATTCACAGCAAAAGATAAACGGATGTACTTTCTTTCTGAGTAACTACGCTACTACAAACTTAGGAATATTGCATTATGGGATATTTCAATTTGAAACATTTTCTAATTTCTGTCAGCAGTATATTTCGATGCATTTGATAAAAGCTATTTCATTCTTAAATCAAAGCTTTATGTACAGCAGTGAACATGTCTGTGAATGTGACAATTTTAGAATTGTTAGGTGATTAATTTGTTTGAATAGTTTTAACATTTTAAGTGTACGAGTGGAATATTTCTGGTTCTGATTCTATGATGCTTGATAAGGCTTTCTTTATTTTTGTTCTGCTGGAATAGCGAGGTAAAGACATTAGCTTGTGTAATAATTTGAGATTCTATTCCAGATGCCGATATTCTTTGCAGTGATCTGTGTGCATTTTCAGTTGAAAACAATGGCTGTAAATATTGTAAAAAATGTACATTAATGTGCCCATACACTCACTCCTTCATTCATTTTCTTATCCGCTTGATCCAGGCCAGGGTTGCAGGAGAGCTGATGTGTAACCGGCAGAATAATGCACAAGGCAGGAACAACCCTAGACAGGGCACCAGTCTATTATAGGGCACATACACTCACACATTAGGGTCATTAGAGACACCATTTAACCTAACACGTCTTTGGACTGTGGAAGGAAATCAGAGTGGGAGGACTGGGAGGAAAATGCATGTGGAGATGGGGAGGGCATGAAAACTCCATACAGAAAGGACCCAGACCACTTCACATGGGGATTAAAACAAGGACTTGCATGCTGTAAGGCCACCGTGCCATCTGTCAAGCCAAGTCCTTGCTCTTAAAGTCACAGTTTGCTGCTTATGTTTAATAATTTTATATGTATATTTCTAATATATGCTGAGATACATTCACACTATAAAAAACGTAATGATAATGAAAAACAAAGCAAATGTTTTATACATATCATTAGGAAAAGCAATTACGTTAAATAATATGAACATTGCAGCTCAGTGGTAAGCATAAGCTGCTCCAAACACCAGTGTTCCAAATTACAGGCTGGCCTTGCAATATGAGGGTTACTCGATGAGTTTAGAAAACTTACTAGCACATTCTGAACTGGATTAAGCGGGTATGAAAAAGAATTAATATGAAGCTATTTCTGCATATTATGTCAAACATACATTTTCAGTAAGCATACCAGGCGTTATTCTGAGTGATAAAATAGCAGATTACACTGTGCTGGCTTCTAATGAGTTGTTTTGACATATGGTTTTACAGGATCATGCTGACATTGAGTGGAAGTTTGCTCGCACTAAACTGTGGATGAGCTACTTTGAAGAGGGAGCCACTTTGCCTCCTCCGTTTAACATAATCCCGAGCCCAAAATCAGTGTGGTACCTTGTCAGATGGATCAAGAAGAACATCTTTAAAATGACGAGAACAGAGAGAATTGAGTCCTTTGGGTCACTTAGTGTAAGCATTGTTATTGCTTCTATTTTTGCAAGTTTTTGATATATAAAACGTTTGTAAAGTATGTTTTTTAGTTTTGCAATAATTTTGTTAGCCTCAGTGTTTTAACACAGAGCAAACTGTGAGTGTGTTGTCAAGTCCATAATCAAGCTTCTTCCCCTCCCACAGAGAAGAGCTGCTCAAAATGTTCGCATCAACCACCAATATCAGGTAATGATGCCCATTATTCACGACTGCATTTTTCGTTATGTCAAACCCTCAGAACAATATTAAGTATACATTCCCATCTGATGAATTATGTAATTAATCACATTGTATTGTTCCCACTCCTTTCTTTGATGTTGGTTCAGCTGGATACTTTGGTGCTATTAATTTTAATGTTAGTTATTATAGCTTAGTGTGGCAGCGTTATATTATATTTTAGGTTTCTGTTTTCTTGGTTGGTGTTCTTTGTAGGAAGTGCTACGAAACTTAGTGAAGCGCTATGTGGCAGCCATGATCAGAGATGCCAAAACAGAAGAGGGTCTAACAGAGGAAAACTTTAAGGTGACTGTTTTATTTTGATGCTTATACGCTGTAGCAATGATGTGGTGCTTAACACAATGATTTGATGTGTTACAGGAACTAAAGCAGGATATCTCAAGTTTCCGATATGAAGTGCTAGGAATGATGAAAGGAGTCAAACCGGGATTACAGGGTCCCAAAGCAAGCACAGGGGCCTCAAGCCTTACTTATTCTGACCACCCGTTGAAGGCTTCAGTTGCTCCTCCTGGAGGACAGCTGAAAAACAAGCTCAAACTTTTCAGCGTCACTGCTTCAATTCTACAGCAAAATTCGAAAGTGAATACCCAAAGCACAGAGCATTGCCTGGCTAATGGGTCCATTCCTGTATTTTCAGAAATGAACAGGACCACAAGCAACCTCTCGAGACTGCACCACCAGATCTGCCATAGAGGGACAAACAGCCCTGGTAGGATCTATTCAGTTTGTGAGGAAATTGGAGAGTCTGACTCAGAGGCACTAGGAGAGGATAAACATGACAAATCCTCTGAGTTGCTGTCTATAAACAAGAACAATGAAACTGAAACGGGAGATGACAAGACGGATGAAGAAGAGCTGCAGAAAGACTTCGATGAAATACATAAACTTGCTGACATGCCATGTATATGTGAGGATAATATGAAGGACAAGTGTAGTGATAATGATGAGGAGATAAGCAGATTATAGTAGCATGCAACCACTACAGGAGTGACAATCAGACACCATGTAGGCCAGTAGTTTCTGAGTATTTGCAGGTTTGAATAAGTACTCCTTAAAACATTAGGAGTCGTTAATATGGTGACAATTGTGAGCAAAATCTCAAATTGTTGCAGCCATAGGGAAAATACTGCTGTCACCACTATAGTGTTTTGAGATGGCTTAGACCGTTCTGTGGAGGAGACTCAGGGAAGACCGTTACTTTGGGAGTACATTTGGCATATATATACATTCGACAGGCTACATAGGGAAAAATCTGTCAGTAATTAATCTTTTTTTAATCAGAAGATGCCCCTAACCTTTTATGTCTATTTCATACAGTATATTAGCAAGACTTTATCACTAGTATGGATCTTCTTCAGTTACTGAACAAAACACAGCAGGTGATGGGTCCATGATTTCTGTTCTACAGTGGTCTGGCCAGCACAGATCAGGTACTATTTAGGTGGTGGATCATTCTATCATTCTCAGGACTGCACTGACACCGATGTGATGTTGGTATGTTAGTGTGCATTGTGCTGGTATGAGTGGATTAGGCAAAGCAGTGCTGCTGCAGTTATCAAATACTTTAGCTCAGGTAGTGCTCACAGGAATGGTGGTGGCTGGACATTTCTCATTAGTGGGCTATTTGCAGTCCAGCAGTGACTCTGGGGTGTTCCAAAACTCCAGCAGCAGTGCTGTCTCTGATCCAATCATACAAGTACAATGCACACAAAAACCACCTTAGTGTCAGTGCAGTGCTGAGAATAATCCACCACCCATAATTACTAATCTGTGGGGACGTAACCATTAAAAACAGAGTAAATGGGTAACAAAGTTATGTAAAACTACAACCCCAATTTCAGTAAAGAGCATGATTTGCAAATTATTTTCAACCCATTGTCAATTGAATATACCACAAAGACAATAAACTCAATGTTCAAACTTTATTGTTTTTGCAAATTTTGCCAAATGCGTTCCAAAGACGTTTTTATGACGGGGCAAATTTACCACTGTGTTACATCACCTTTCCTTTTAACAACACTCAGTAAGCATTTGGGAACTGAGGACACTAATTGTTGAAGCTTTGTAGGTGGAATTCTTTCCCATTTTTGCTTGATGTACAACTTCAGTTGCTCAGCTGTCCGGGGTCTCCATTGTCGCATTTTGCACTTCAAAATGTGCTACACATTTTCAAAGAGTGACAGGTCTGAACTGCAGACAGGACAGTCTAGTACCCGCACTCTTTTTACTACGAAGCCACGCTGCAGTGGCTTGCACGTGCAGAATGTGGCTTGACATTGTCTTGCTGAGATAAACAGGGAGGTCCCTGAAAAAGACGTTGTTTGGATGGCAGCATATGTTGCTCCAAAACCTGTATGTACCTTTCAGCATTACTGGTGCCACAGATGTGCAGTTTTCCCATGCTATGAGTACAAACACAATCCAGGCAGTCCTTTTCCCCTTTGTCCCAGAGGACACGACGTCCATGATTTCAAAATTCTTGTCAAAAACTCGTCAGACCACAGGACACTTTTCCACTTTGAGTCAGTCCATCTCAGATGAGCTCAGCCCAGAGAAGTTGGTGGAGTTTCTGGGTGTTGTTGATATATGGCTTTTACTTTGCATGTAGAGTTCTAACTTGCACTTGTAGATGAAGCGATGAACTGTGTTCACTGACAATGGTTATCTGTTACAAAATGATGTTGTTTTTTAATGCAGTGCTGCCTGAGGGATCAAAGGTCATGGGCATTCAATGTCGGTTTTCGGGTCTTGACGCTTACTTGCAAAGATTTTTTCCAAATTCTCTAATGTTTTGATAATATTATGGACTGTAAATTATGAAATCCAAAAATTGCATGTTGAGAAACCTCACCCAATCCTTGCTTTTGAACAACTGAACCTTTCGGGGATGTTCCAAACAGAAGTTTTTTGCTCATTCCTCAACTTTTCTAGTCTTTTGTTGCACTTGTCCCAACTATTTTGGAATGTGTTGCAGGCATCAAATTCAAAATGAGTGAATATTTGCAAAAAAAAAGCTTATCCATTTGAACATTAAATATCTTGTCTTTGTAGCATATTCAATTGAAAAGGATTTGCAAATCATCGTATTTTGATTTTATTTATCTTTTACACAACGTCCCAACTTCACTGGAAATAGAGTCGTACAAAGTGCTTCTTTGTGTTAAGTGGAGCTGATAAAATGGACAATGAGTGTAGAAACAAGTAGGTGTACTTAACAAATTGATCGTGAGTGTATGCTGTAACATATAAGGTTTATATTATTCAAGGGCTGTTATACCTACCAGCGTTTTCATTGCATTAAAATACATAGCTTGCAAACAAAACCACAGAGCAAAAAGACAAACGATCATAACAATGAGAAAGGAGTACTGAGGATGGCCATGGAGCTACTCGAATATGAAGGATTTGCACTCTGCCTTACTCACTTTGATTTACTGACTGACACTGTTTATTAGATACAAGATTTCAAGTTCTAATTGTCTACTTCAGTTGTGTTATTTACTATGCAAATATTTACACCTCCCTAAGCTTAGATGGACATGGGAATACCCTTATAACACCTTCTTTCCTACTGTATTCAGTAGTTATATAATAAAATTATTCAAATGTATGCATTTACTGCATATACACACTAATCAAATATGTTGCCTTTATATCAGAATTGTACTAAACCTGTTACTTATCCATTATATAATATTGTGCATTATTTATTTACAAATGTATAATCATGTTACACAATGCCATCTGAACAAGTGCATCACATTTCCATGCATACAGGATTGCATTACATTTCAGTGTTTGGAGACTTGGTTATGTGTGTTACATCACATGAGTATAAAGAATCAATCAATGAAATCACTATGTTCGTTTAAAACAGGGGTGTCCAGCCGTAGGACTAAATGCAGCCCGGACAGTTTTCAGTTGGGCCGTGGCATCAGTCTTAAATATATTATTAGTGGCCTAGCATTATTTTTCTGATGGTGATAGCAGTATGTGAAGGACTTAAACAAGAACTGCTAGAGGGACAGACTTAATGATCACCACTTGCATGACATCTTGCATGTCACAACTACAGACAACAAACCAGAACTAATGCATATAGTAGTAGAAGTTATAGTATAGAATAGAGGGTGTAACAAGACACCTCATGGTTTTCTGGTAAGTTGTAGCATTTGATTTAAACACAATAAATATTTGGACATTCTTTGTATTCAGTTATATGACTTAATATGAAATATGGCTTGCTTTGGTATTGAATTTCACAAGACTAGTAATGCATAGCAACAAATCTGGGAAAAAGCTGGGACAGTATTGAAAATGCGTATAAAAACAAACTGTTCCTTACATTTACTTTGACTTTTTTTATTTCAGACAGTATAAAGTTATGTCTGGTTTAATTTCATTTGCTAATAAACATCCATTACTGCATTTGAGACCTTTAACACATTACAAATAGGATGGTAAAGCATTTAAAACTTAAAATACATTTTGGCACAGAGGAAACCAAGCGGTTTAGTGTTTCAGGTGTTATTTTGTCCCATTTGTCCTACATGGGGTCATCAATGTCACATTTTTTTATTTCAAAATTCTCCGTGCATTCTCTATTGAGGACGTTTTAGGGCTGTAAGCAGGTCATACCAGTACCCATACATGTGTGCAGCATGTGGTCTTGCTTTGTTAAAAAACGCATCAACAGCCCTGGAAAAGACTTAAAGGCAGTGTTTGTTGTGCTAAGATCTTAATGTACTTGTCTCATTTAATGCTGCTATCACAGACGTGTGAATAATCTTTTGTAAAGCCATTGACATATCAAAGCGCATATCACTACAGACACTGGCTTTTAAACTTGTTGCTAGATGCTTACAAAGCCCAGATAAGTCAACACCGCTTGTGGACAGGGTTAACATGAGGCTTAATTTTTGCACAGTTAAGATTTAAATGGCATTTGTAAATGTAATTCTCTATTGAAGTGCTTTATGAAAATTTGCCAAACTATTCCCTTTTCCATGTTGTTACATCAGTTATTGTTTGAATGGTGGTTCTTGATGCGGTGATGTCTGAGGGATTAAAGATGGTGGATTGAAGACGGGCGTTTAGCTTAAGTTTGTGTCTTTGGCCAGTATGCACTGAAATTTCTCCCGAATTCTTGAATTGTTTAATGAAATTATGTCAAAAGTCAAATTAAATGTGTATGTTTTTTATATGCATTTTCAATACTTCCCAACATTTTTATTTGAAGTTGTACAATCTACATAAAACGTGATGGAAGATATTTGACATGATTTAAAGATGCAGTATGCATAAATGCTTTAAAGAAAATGTTCAGTCTACATAATCTGCAGTAAGTTGTGGTATTTTTCACTATTTTGATATCCTGCTGTAGATGCTGCACTAAAATGAAATTCAGTAGTTGTTGATATAATAAATATTAATCATTCTGTATGTTTCTGTTTCTCATATTTTGAATTGAATGTTTTGAATAATTTCTAAATATATTTTACATGTTTGGAAAGAGAGACTGTATCATAGGTATTTGGACTCCAGTCAGCCCTCCAAGTTTGGACACCCCTTGTTTAAAGGGACAGTACACTATACTGTGGTTAACAATACCAACTACATAAAAATGATATTAAAAATATATATATTGTTAATAGATTTTCTTTTGGGTCTTTGTTGGATCATCCAGTTTATATGAATCTACTGGTGATAAACTTCACTCTTTCTTTTAATCTTCCTGATGCAATTTGAAGAAGGATTTTTCCCTTAATGAGTGCAGTTTTTCCATGTACTAATATATTAAAGCAGCCCAAACCATGATGCCCCTCCACCATGCTTCACAAGTGGTAGAGGTTTGTGGTGCAGTGGGTATTTCATTGGGCACAGACACACCCTAAGCAGGGCGCAACTTAACAAAATCTAACAGGTGTTAAGATTTATTCTTCAATGTACAAGAATTTTGTTGAAAAATGAATTTGAACTTAAAATTTTGCTTCAATTCAGTTTCAAAATAAATGCAAAACTTCGTAACAGCACTGTGAATAGAAGAACTGGACCCTAGAATGATTGCTGTAGTTAGAAATATTAAATTTAACCTTAATTGCCCTGTCTCAAGAAGCTGGAAAAACTCTGTGAACTCGTATGTCATTTAACTAACTAAACCACATGTTTGATGCTCTTTCTAAGATCAGTCAAATCTTCCATTACATTTTGCTTTGGTATTATGCATTATCTCATCGATGTACCATTTTTAGAGTTCAAAGTCTTATGGTGAACAATGACTAAACATATTACTCAGTGTCTAAAAGACTCTGTGTATCCCAATCAAATGTGATGTAATATCTGAAATGACTCAAACTCAAAATTAAGTTAAACACATATACAGCAAAATAAAATATATATCCCATAATGAGATATCCTCTAATTTGTGAACCATTACCTTAGGAGTACACGGATTCCTTTCTCGTCTCGTTCATGATGACCGAAAGAACAAGATCGTGACTAAAAGCGACCAAAATAGGTTTGCACCGCTGGGTGTCTGGACTCTCCCTTAAAGATAGGGTGAGAAGCTCGGTTATCCGGGAGAGACTCAGGGTAGAGCTACTCCTCCCTGTTGAGAGGAGCCAGTTGGAGGTGGCTGGGGAGTGGGAGGTATGAGCCTCTATGCTTAGGTTGCTGCCCCCACGACCCAAACCCCAGACAAGCGGAAGATAATGAATGGATGGATACTTTAAGAGTAAAAAACTGTACAATACAAACCGGATTCCAATAAAGTTGGGACACTAAACAAATTGTGAATAAAAACTGAATGCAATGATGTGGAGGTGCCAACATCTAATATTTTATT
>JAUZSU010121051.1:0-18302 GCA_034780255.1 Parotocinclus maculicauda
TGGGTACCTTAGTAATAATGATAATGCAAAATATATTTGAACACTGCAGAATAAGTCTTGATTGGAAAAAAGCATAGGACAGGATAAATCTTAGGATTAGGATAATGCATGGATCAAATACACGTCAATATGAAATGCCATTAATTAAAGACTTCCATAGACTTGGGTTGTTGATTCTCACATGATTTGGCAACGCTGCTGCTGTTAGGAACAGTCTGAGAGGTTCTACAGGGTTTTATGTCCATATAAATGCTAAGATTTGAAAATAACTATACTTATAATTAATACATAAAAGCTAATATTAGTATTAGTAACTTATTAGAATGTCATACTATTATTTTACAATAAATAAACCTTAATTTTTTTAATCATTAGTGCATTAGTACACTAAAGGTGTGCCATAACACTTTTCTTTAGTGAGCTTTTTTTTATTAATTTCGATGTATTTGTTGACATTTTCAGATGGATAATGAAGATGCCATTCGAATGATTTGTAAAAGTTTATTTACTAAAATTAAGTTTTTTGTTTGAAAAAATTGTTAAGTATATGCAAAAAGTGTGAAACTTTTTAGATATTTAACTCAAAGTTTACAAAGACATAACTCTGCCCAGTATACCGACACATAAGTATAACTTATTTGAGAACGTTCAGCACTGAAATAAATAAGTATGACTTTAGCATTCTAGGTTATGGCAACTTATGCAAGCTTTTCTAAGGAACTTTTAATTGCACAGTGATTCATAAGTTCAGATCAGGTAGCGACAGGCATTTCCTTTATCTACGACGGGGCTTTTTGTTTTTTGTTAAACTCCACCCATTTTTATGCAGTTTTGATGTCATCATGTTTTGTGATAACCCTTTAGGCCAGCCCTAAGTTCTGTCTATATAAGGATGAAGAGGGCTAAACAGTGATGTTTCTTACTTGGGCAAGTCTACCTAAAGCAGTAGGGTAAGACTTTTATGCACAGGACAAATATTCTACAAAAAGCCAGGAAACACAGCTTAATTACAGTTATTTTTGGTTTATTTATTTATTGATTGTGCTGTTTTTCATAGATTTCATCATGGCGACCACACAGATGCCAGTGAAAACGTCAGTCTGTCTCTTCATGGTGTTTTTCATGCAACCATGCACTCTGGCCTTCAATGTTAATGTAATTTTGCTAGGACGAGATCCACAATCCAAGAGGCATGAGGACATAACTCGTGATGCCATTTTAAATGTAACCACAGACGTGTGCCGGACGCAAGCACTCCTGCAGGGGAGAAATTTTGTGCAGGTCAGAACAAAGATATAGGAAGAATCCCTGGTTTTTGTGCCGATGTACAATTATTTAGGCTTTATTCTTTTTGTATTGCAGCCAATAATACTGACGGAGGATTCAGTGGCAGCAGCTTGCTCTTCAACCGATTCAGTCAAAGGCTTTAAAAGCAGCATTCAGACAATCACTGACAATAATGTCCAGGTTGACAGGAATTTTGTCTTTAGTGCTAGACATCACTTTGATGATGAGAAGTTTTTAGAAGGACGGGATCTCATCACAGAAGGAGTGATTGCTGTCAAAGCCTTTCTCGACCAGCAGAGATATGAAGCTGCCAGACAGGCTCTTGGTAAAGCTCTACACACTTTGCAGGTATGGCAGAAGGTTATGGCATGATTAATACTAATGCTCAGTTTTGGCCCTGAAACAATACTGAAATAGAACTCGAAGTCATGTTGGTCAAGTTGGGACCTTTATATCTTTATAATCACCGATTTAAAAAAATAATTACATTATGTATCAGATCATCAAATGCAGAAACTGTTTCTGAATTACTTAAATTATTTAATTTAATTGAAAGTTGATATGCTTTAACTTGACTGAAATGTTAAACGTTTCTGAAAACACTCGTTTTTGTTACCTTTAGGATTTCTACAGTCATAGTAACTGGGTTGAAATGGGACAAAATGAACCTTATGTCAACCTGATCAGACCAGAAACCAGAATTGAAAACATAGTTGGTAAGACTGAAGTTTGTGCTGTATACGAGTATATGGGTGCTTATATGTGGGTGATTTTTGTGTGTGTTGTTTTCTAAGATAAACAAAAACACAGGGTATTCATGATCGTTTACATTTATGGCATTTAGCAGACGCCCTTATCCAGAGTGACTTACAACTTATACAATCTTACAATTTAAGCAATGGTGGGTTAAGAGTCTTGCTTAAGGATCCAACTGTGGCAGCTTGGCAGAAGTGGGATTTAAACCCTGGACCATTGGGTCCAGAGTCCAGTACCTTAACCGCTAGGCTACTGCAGTCCCCCGTCATGTTTTCTTTGGTCCAAAAACTAAGGAAAATGGTTTTCCTTTTGTCACCACATAATGTGTATTAGATTACTGATTTATCCTGTGTGTAAAAATGAAATATTCATTAATCAAACTAACATTTTTTACTTCCAACAGATGAGAAGACAGCGACGTGCAGAAACTGTGTTGGAAATAACTGCATGGAAAATATGCTAGAGGAGATCAATGTACAGAAGAAACTAACTTCAGGATACTTCATTGTAACCGGCAGCAAACCAGCAGGTACTCTATTAAATAGTTATAAAGATCAAATTAAACTTATCTGGTCAATGAGGATGAAAATAAACACAGTCAGGTGATTTGTGGTACCATACTTATGGCCATCCTCCCTCATGTCTGTCTGTGTTGTTGGACAAACATCCACACTTTTTGTTGCGTATGCTTTTATTTAATTCATTTTATTGTATCTGTATAATATGATTTCATTTTAAGGAAAGTGCAGTCATGGAAATTTGGGGGACTTGGGAAGTCTCACAAGCCCTACAGGTGGCATCAATAAGGATAACAGTAAGTCCAGTCATGGTCATCTACATGGAAAAGCAGCACAACTAGCCACTGCTGCTACAAGACAACTACTGGAAGACATTAGAGCTGTATATGGAGACTTGGAGTTTCTGAGGTATTTAAAAATAAGATTTGTTGTCTTCTTTTTGAAGTTACTAATGTAGTGTATTGTAATGTGATTAATTAATGAAGTTGAAATTTGGAAAAGCAAAAACTGGCCTGGTACACAAAGCAAAAGCCTGATACAGGAGTAGAGGTGAACCACAGGGGCGATTCTAGAGTCAGAGGTACACAGGTACATTTTAACATAAGTGTCATTCTCAAATTTATGAAGGAAAAACATGGAAACATTGTGACATGTAAGACTAACAAATGTGAAAAAAAATCAATTCATGCTAAACCTTCACATGGACCTTACTTTAATTTCCATTTTAGCAGGAACCCTTCAGAACGACTTACAATTGATAGAGTGATATAATCCAAACCACTAGCTACCACAATTCCAGATCGTTCCATTTGAGGCAAGAGAGGAACTGGTTAAAACTATTTTGTTAAAACCTATGATTTATGCTAAACTACAGTGGTACCTTGCTTCTTGTCGTTAATTCATTCGATGAGCTATTAAGCATTATATGCATTAATTGAGTAGTTTTGTACTGGTGCTTCCAAGTGATAGTGATATGATACGACCAATCCATAATAAGTCAAATGTATCACCATGAACCAGTAAGTTTAACAACTGTTTGGTGGAGCCGTCCATAGTATAGTGAGATATGGAAAGGACACGTTACAAGTAATACCATGCAAGTTCTGAGGTGGTCCAAGGTATTATGTTTAAACCATATACAGTCGATTCCGGTTAATCAGACCACATCAAGACGTGATCGTTTTGGTCCTAATAACCGGCTGGTCCGATTAAACGAAGATGCCCTATGTTACAAGATGGGTCGTGCTATGTAACATATTAAATGTTTATTAAACCTTTATTGTGTGATTTACACGTATAGTGAACGTACAAGCAATAACTACTGTTGCTTACAAACTTTGTTCATTGAAACGCGCAATTGTTGTCTTTGCCAAGCCGGTAATTTCCACCAATCGACGCTGACTAGTGTTTGATGGTTGTTGCTTGATCTTATCCAGGAAACCATTTATTTCAGCTAACGTCAAGTCCCGCCGTGGAATTTTGGCAGGGGAGACAAAACACACAGTTCACTGAGTAAAGCGTTCTGATGGAATTCCTTGCACTTCGTTGTGGGAAAGAAAGTGGTGGGCGTGTTCACCTGCCACTGGTTTTGCTCTTGTCAACACAACTTTTTGGATTTCCTGACCTTTGATAAAAGCATAAATTCTTCTGGAGATCCCAAAAAATCCTCCCATAAATCGACTTGTGGCTTATTTTTCTTATTCTTATTTTCGCCGGTTCTTTGGTCCGATTAAGCGGAATTTTGGTCCAAAGATGTAGATGGATATAGAGAGATATAGATATATTTGAATTTGTTTTTACTTTTTCTCCTGAATTTGGTAATGAGTTTCCAAAGAAACCATCCTCGTTTTAGATTAATCCTGAATTCAGTTAAAACAATTTAAATAGTCAAGGCCCCATTTTCGGCCACATGAAGGAAAAGATGAATGGTACTGCATGCTTTATTAGCACCCAGCAAGGCTAGAGGCACCCCAGGACCTCCCACATGGGTCTCTACAGTGATGGGCTAGCATATTGGGTCTCTGTGCCCCCTAAGTACCTGGTAATAACAGTTCGATGTTACACGCTGATGACTGTGGGACATTTTTACTTCAAAGCAGTTGACTTTAACTACTCACCATGTGGCCATGCGACCAAGGGTGCAATCTCACTTGTGGTCTAAAATGCAGTGGTGAGACTAACTGAACAGTATAAATTGAAATGCTAAATAATAAAGTATAAAAACCAATAAATGTAGTTTAAAAAAATTTAAATTAGATACGTAAATATACTGCTCACAAAAGAGGGGATACTTCAAAATGAAATATCATGTAGTTTTTGTGAGCAGTGTACATAAAGTAAATAAATACATGTAACATTTTCACATTTTAATTAATAAATTTTGTTTTTTACAAAACAACATTGGGGGAAAAAATGCTTAATAACCAAGTACTATAGAGGTTAGGGTTTGAATATTTTTTATATTTAAGAGTTCGCTCTGTTTTCTGTCATTATGATGTGAATTAGCTAAGACACAATTTTATTTCCTATTATAATTCCCAAGACTTCGGCTGTTAAAGTAGATTGGACACTGTTTTTTTTAGATGGACGTTAAACAGCGCATACCTCTATAAACTACTGATAACATACCCAGAAATGAACTTGTACAATGCAGTAGCTGTTTGTGGTACCTGCTCTGTAATGTTTCATTCATTATGGTCTCTTTACACTGCAGGCTTTGTTTATCTTCTGCGGCATTGCCACAGGCTGCTACTGCTGCTGCTGTCTGTGTTGCTGCTGTAACTGCTGTTGTGGCAAGTGCAAACCTCGGCCCCCCATGGACCACGATCCCGATATTTTTGTCTCCCCCGAGGACCTGGAGGCTCAGATGCAGGCTGATGAGAGAGGTGAGCCCTGTTGTTAGATATTCAGCAGAGCATGTCTGTCTGTAAAAGAGGAGTTTGAGAAGTTTTAAAAGTTGTAGTGGTGATCGATCAGGACAGTGATGTCATTATACTGAATATCATTTATTCTGAACTCTCTGCTTCATTCACTACATCTTCAAAGTTGTACTTCTTTAAAGAACTTATATTCACTGCTCACAAAAATAATTGCTGATTTTATTAGTCACTCATTTTGATCTAATCACACTTTTTTGTGAGCAGTGTATTAGACAGAACCAAAGTTAGTAGCAAAAGCACATTTAATGAGTAGTTCAGATTAAGTCTGCTTCTGTTATTCTTAAGAAAGCCTGCTTTCTTTTGTTTTGTTTCTAATCCTGTACATAGACGGTGAGCCTATTGTGGTGCAGCCATCCTCTGCTACAGAAACCACCCAGCTGACAACAGACAGTCGCCACACCAGCTACAGGACCGACACCAGCTTCAACTAAAGCCTTCAAAAAGGCTTCTCCAACAGACCAGGGAGCTGCAGTTTTATACTTTGCCCACAGACTGATGAGTGAGTGAGCTGGCTGTGTTTAAAATGGCAGAGTAGTCTTAGCTACCTGTAGGGGGTGCTCTCTCATGCTCCATAAATTAGTTCGAAGCTCAGCCAGTTATGTTTTACATACTGATAATCATGTTTTTTGCAGACTGGTTTTATATGGGTAACATACCATTTTTAACACAGCCAAAGAGCGAGTTAAACAAGTAGACATGTCTATCTGCTGTGAAATGTGAAAAGTCAGAGAGAAGCCGGTTTTGATTTTGATACACTCTTCCACACGTGCATATGTTCATTATTTTAATATTTGATAAATTATCTGAATAGCAGTCGTTGCTTTAGCACATAAATCAGGGCTGCATGACTATGGCTAAAATGATTAGAAAGATTTTGACCTGACTACTTTCTTAATGAGAAGGTCCAGAATTTTCATTTTTACTTTTTATAGGACTGCCATTGAAATGCACTACCTATAATCATTACCATAGCCATTCAGTGCATCCATACCCTCTACAACTGTGTTTGTCAACAAATTGGAGAAGGAACAAATTGCATACTGCATTATAAAAATTGTCTAGATAATAGCCACCATTGGTGCTGTAATAATAAGAATATATGATTAAATTGGTTTTAATTAGTGGTAATACTATTTGAATGTATGTTGCTATAACTAACAAAGTGAAAAACAGCTTAACAGGCAGATTGTTTATTTATTATTATTCACTCACTTTTTTAATTATTTGAACATTAGTTAACATGTCTCTAGAAATATAACTTCATTTGAATGGACTCTCACTGTCTTGTCATATCGTGACATATCTAAAATTACCCTTTTTATTTACCTGTTCCTTCCTTAAATAGAGAAAAATTATTTCTCAATGAAATGCACATTTACATTTATGTTATTTAGCAGACGCCCTCATCCTGAGCGACTTACAACTCACACAGTCTTATAATCCAATGGTGGGTTAAGGGCCTTGCTCAGGGACCCAACTGTGGCAGTTTGGCAGAGGTGGGATTTGAACCCTGACCCTTTTGGTTGATAGTCCAATACCTTAACCACTAGGCCACCACAGACCACATGATGTTTAATTAGGAAAATGTATAATAGTGGGTTGAATAATTTTAAAATCTAAGCAAATGTGAATAATGTTAACACTTAAGACACCCTTAACCAGAGTGACTGACAATTGGTACAGTCTTATAAGTTTATGTAATGTCACTTTTCAGCATCAAAGGCCATTCAGGGACTGACACAAGGTTACATTAACACTAGTCAAATATGTACTTTGGTTGGGGCAAATTTAGTGTAATCAATTAGGCTAAAGCATGTTTTTAGACTGTTGCAGGAAACCGGGGGGGCATGAACACTCCACACAGAAAGGACAGAACCTGGGAACAAACCCAGGACATTGATATAATCTTCCAATCCAAGCTTTTGTGAGTCTAGGGATTTGATCAAAGACCCAAGTGTGTTGGTCATGGTGGCCCAGGTTAGAGTTCTGGTGGTGCCTTTCAATTAGGTTTTCTGCCTGTCAGACAGGAGGTGGTGCTTTAGAAGATCATTCACCAGTGACTGCCTTTTTAGACCTGCAGTCCTTACACTGTCCCAACCATGACCTTGACCGGTGGTTAAAACCTGACAAAAACGAAATAAGAAAACTAATGTGACTGTGGTGGCTAACTTGATAAAGAACTGGACTATAAACCAGGAGGTCCAGGATTCAAATCCCACCACTGTCAATCTGTCACTGTTGATGACTAACTCCCAATTGCTTTGACTACTTAACCTATAAGCTGTGGATAAGGGTTTTGACTAACGTCATTGACTAATGTAAATTGAAACACAAACCTGTCTGCATTTAAGGTTTTTCACTCACTATCAGTTTTTATGGTGCAGTCCTCATCTTTGTACTGCTCACAATAATTTGAGGATTTTACATTATGGGATATTTCATTCTGATATATCCCCTAATTTTAGTGAGCAGTATAAGTATTAAGCACATAACCATAAACGCATTAAGCATGTAACCATAATTTCGAATTACCACATCCAATTTGAGCAATTCGAGGTGGCTTGTAAACAACCGATCCTTTAGGGAAATCAGAAGAGTTTGAAGATTAATGATGATTAACAGATAAAAAATGTGTAGATCTATTTTAAGATTGTAAACAATATATAATTTGCAGCCTCGGGGGCAAGAAAATGGCAGGCACTGAAGCCCTGGGTTCAGCCCTGAGTGTAACTTGCGATATTAAGTTCCAGTGATGCATCCAGTGTAAAACCTGTGCCAAATCGAACATTGATCCACTATGGTGACCTCAAAAGGGAACAGCTGAAAGAGGATCATCATTAAAAACATACAAAAGTCGCAGCACTCCAGTCAGTATGGTAAACCAAGCAGCCTTTAGAAATGGGCCATGAGAACAGTTTTATAGTAGGCCAATTTTACTATACTGTATCCCTTAAGGTTCATGTAAATGTACTGATGTGGATCAGCTGGAGAATCATCTAAATTCTCCTGTTCGGGATTATAAATCACAGTCAGTATCAGCAATATTCATATTAAAGTTGCAGTCAAACCTACACTGACTGATCACTTTATTAGGTACACCTCCTTGTTTCTACACTCATTGTCCATTTTTGTCAGTTCTCACTAAGATATGGAAACACTTTGTAGTTACAGTTACAGACTGTAGTCCATCTGTTTCTCTTCATACTTCCAGTCCCCATTACGCTGTTCTCTAATGTCTGGACCCCCACAGATCAGGTACTAGTTGGGTGGTGGTTCCTTCTCTGCACTACAGTGACACATAATAAAGGTGTGTGTAGAGCTAGTATGAGTAGATCAGTCACAGCAGTGCTGGTGGAATTTTTAAAGTGTTTACTCAGTGTACATCTACCATATTGCTCCACCTTCTAGATCTCATGTGGTCATCAGAGCTCACAGGGCCCTGGACATTTTTGGTAGGTGGTCTATTTTAACTCCAGCACTGACACTGGGGTGTTTAAAAACTCCAACAGCACTGCTGTCTGATCCACTCGTACCAGTTCAACATAGACCAACACACCACCAACACTGCAGTGCTGAGAATAATCCACTGCCCAAATAGTACCGGATCTGTGCTGGTCCTGTGGGGGTCCTAACCATGATAGAACAGTAAAGGGAATTAATGAAGTAAGGAAACATTTATAGATATGCATAAGAAACAGATGGACAGCAGTCTGTAACTGTAGCACTATTGGGTGCTTCTATATGGTGAGTGGAACCATAGTTAAAATGGACAGAAACAAGAAGGTGTACCTAATAAAGTGACCAGTGAGTGTGTTCTGCATATATAAACATTTTTGAGTACTTTATATACAGGAGGCATGCTGTTTTGAAATTAGAGGATGTGTGATGTGGGTAAGATGGTGTGTCTGCGCATGTGCGCGTGTAAAACGGACACACTCGTGTTAGTCAGTCCTGATCCTATTCCTGTCTCTTCATTTACACTTCTGTCCTGTTTTATAAATACCTCATGAAAAAGGTATTCAAGATGCTCATCACCTCTCTTTTAAGTACATTTCCAGGTTAAAAGTTTTTATTTTATAGACTGTCAATATTAACTGAAAACATTTGAACATATCTTTGAACAGGGGACTGGTCGGGGTGTTTTAACGCACATGTAAGGACGAAGAGAAACATGGCTTATTTGAAATAGTTTTCAAATAAATCCCAAATAAAGGATAATAGAAAAGGACAATACATTATTTGTATTGAATAATTAAGTGTGTTGATTTCTAAGTTGTGTCCGTGTGAGTCTAATGTAACAGTTAAACTTGAAACCTATTTTGTCTAGACTAAATCTACTTGAGTAAGGTAAATTGTTGGCTTAGATTTTGTTGTGTACATTTCCGTGTCACTGTCATCTAGCTTTTTAATATTATTTATGCTCATTAGTGGTAGGACAAATTGTTACTTTAACATTACATTTTACAGTTGAATTAACAGGATCCAAAAAACATTAAAAAAAACCCTCGTTAAATGGTGACTCTGTGTGACCAAAAGGTTTAAAGGCAAAGATGTTTGTCAAATTACTCACTCTTTTCTGTTTTAGTGTTTTTTTTTTCAGTTTTAATTCATCTACCTTTGTGGAGGCTTTAGATTAGCATCTGTGTGAAAGTACTGGTCAAAGTAAATAAAGCAATCACCTCAATCCTTCTATAGACTAAATATAATAATAGCAATATAATAATAATATAGTCATTTAAATTATTTTCTTATGTTTTTAATAAAGATGTCGTGATGGATATGCTCATTCTTCTGAATGCCTGAACTGCACAATGTTTTTGTTGTAGCATGTATGTTATGTGTGAGAGATGTGAGTCTTGTGACACATTATTTTAATGTTGAATAATAAATGTTTCAGAAGTGAATGAACTATTGTCATTTTGTTGTGTCCGTTGGCCCGTTGGGTGAACAATTATTTTATACAGCTGTCACAAACAAATAACAATTCATAAGAAACATTGCTAATTCCACAAAACTGCTTCATTGTTTAGTTTGGTTGTTTGGTCATAGAAATAAATTTATATACTGCTCTCAAGAAATGGGGGATACCCCAAAGTGAAATGTCATAATGAAATATACAATTTTCATATACATATATACACACACAATGTTTCTATTGTTAAACGGCACAGGATGCTCATGGCAATTATGGATTAAATAGAACACAATCATTCTAAGTTGCAATCAAAATCCAAATACATTTCATCAAACTTATTTACATAACATGTCAATATTCATATATTGTATGATTATTACAATTTTAATTGGTAAAACACCTGGTTTTTAATAAGGCTACACATAGTTCTGTGTGAAAATCCCAATAGCACCAAGCAGCCCATCTAGCACCAACAAACATGCCATGTTAAAAGTCACTTAAGTAACCTGTATGTTACTAGAATAGAGCTCAAGTTTGCATAGTTGGGAAAAGAATGAGCTTACCAGATGTGGGTCCCCTGACAAACTGCTCCATCTCACATCCTGGCTGCTAATGACACAGCATTCCCATTTGATCGATAGAGAGATCCCATATAGCATGGGCAATGAAACTCAAAGATTTACAAGAACATACTTAAATCTTGGTCCACCATCTTATGAACAGTAGAGACCCACAGTTAAGGTACTAACTACACCAACCTTTCGCAAACTGGCCTAGCACATATCCTTTCTATTTATTCCCAGCAGCATGGACAACATAGAAACCGGACAATAGATTTCTGGGTCGAGAGAGGTCTATTTTTATTTTTATTTATTATTTTTTTTCCATGTTATTCCTTATGTCCTGTGACTTTTGACTCATCCAGTAGTACCATTTGTCACCTATTATTGTTTAGTGGAGTAAAAAACTTGTTAAAATCTGCAACTGAAATATACATACAACCATGTTTTTGTTTATGTAATATAAAGTTATGTAATGTCATTTACTTGTTAATGTAATGTCGCATCATTATTGATGACTATTTTTGACAGGAGCAAACTTATACCAATACTAGTCATTCACATTAATACTGGAGAAATTTAGGATAACTAGGTAACTGAATGCATGCCTTTGGGACTGTGGGAGGAAACCTGCTCAGACAAATGCAAACATGTAAATAGCTAACAATGAAGTATATCACCACAAGTTACTATTACAACATACAATCGCTGGCCTCTTTAATAAATACACCTAGCCAATTGTTTGTTAAATATCCAATCAGCCAGTCACATGGTAGAAACTCATAAAATTACTATTTTTATACTAATTCAAGAAATGTGTTCTACACTTGCGTGACCCATTTTAAGATCTATACCATGGTTACCAAGAATTACTGTTATGCTGTCATAATTTAATTAAGCAAAGAACGAATGCTAGTTCTGAGTGCCCAAAATAGACACAACCAAGCAGCGAGGAGGTCAAGGCGTTTGCCAGTCAGTAACCAGACACTCAGCTCCGTGTACACACAGCTCAGCAATATCAGCTCTTCTCTGTAATGGGACATGAGAGGGACAGAGCCAAGCAAGAGAAAAATTAAAGTAGAGATACTAAACTAAATGTTGAGGGATATAAATGCTGAAGATGGGTCACCAGATTATAAAAGACATATGAGTACATATGCTTTCAGAAAACCCTGTTGTTTCACTGGGAATTGGATATAGTAATGTCTCTACCGTTGGATATGAGCTCTGTCCATAGGGATGCTTCGATGGGCACGCTGGAGAAGCAGCTCATCTGCCCTATATGCCTGGAGGTCTTTACCAAACCAGTGGTCATTCTACCCTGCCAGCACAACCTCTGTCAGAAATGTGCCAACAAGCTCTATCAGGTAAGTCTACAAGTAGGCCAGAACTGAGGAATGTGTATTTCTACAATTACATGATAGAGTGACAGTGTATTGCAAAACTAAAGCCAGTGTTCCTGCTTGTTATTGACCTAGTTGTGGTTTATGAGTAGACTTTCTCTGGCTGAAAGTATTTGTCTGCTGGGTTTGGTGGTTCAACAGATTGGTGGGAAAGAACAGATTTCCAAGTCTGAGAATGTTGTCTTGGTGAGAGAGAATTAACATAAACAGCATTTACCAACCAGCCATTTTTATTCCAAATTTTAAGCCAATAGTGATTACCAGTACAGAGCTCTAAACGTATTTTGCATGGACCAAAATGCAAAACAGTTTCTAACTTTTCATTTCCAAACTGTATCAAATGATGGGTGTCTAATAACACTGTGTTTAAAAATCCAGTGAACCTGATGCACACATACCAGCACAACACAACTTCACAACCAGATCAGTATTGAGACTGGTCCATCACTCCAACAATAGTGATTATTATATAGTTAATGGCAACATGGACACAGTAGACATTAAAAGTACAATTATCTTACTTACTGGCAAATGTCTTTGCACAGTTCAAGAATTTAGGTCTTAAAAGTGCAGGATTGGCCAATATGATTACTTGACTTAAGGGTAAAAAATGTTTAAAATTTCATACAATTTTGAATAACCTTAAAATATTTTGAGAATGATCCCATAAAGTGGTGTCTTGTGGTTTTTAAAATGGGGAAGCAGGTACGTTCACATACACTTACCACTAACTTTATTATGTACATCTACACTTTATTATGTACACCTACACTTTATGTTTCTACACACACTATTCTATTTTTATCAGTTCTTCTTACCATATAAAAACACTTTGTAGTTCTACAATTACAGACTGCAGTCCATATGTTTCTCTGTATACTTTGTTTTCCATTTCCCTTGTGTCCCCTTTACTTTGTTCTCTAAATGGTCAGGACCCCCACAGGACCAGGACAGATCAAGTACTATTTTCGTAGTGGATCTTTCTCAGCACTGCAGTGACACTGATGTAGTGGTATGTTAGAGTGTGCTGTGCTGGTATGATTGCATCAGACACAACAGTGCTGCTGGAGTTTTTAAACACCTCAGTGTCGCTGCTGGACTGAAAATGGTCAATCAGCCAAAAATGTCCAGCCACCAGCATCCTGTAGGCAACATCCTGTGATCACTGATGTAGGGTTGGAGTATGAATAACACAACCTGTAAGAAAAAGGTGAAGTTTACATCTACAGGTGAAGGAATAATGAGAATGTCTCTGTTAAAATGCATAGTGAATGTACACAGTGTTTAAAAACTCCAGCACTGCTGTGTCTGATCCACTCACACTAACACACCATAACATCAGTGTCACTACAGAGCTGAGAATGATCCACAGTACATGATCTGTGCTGGTCCTGTGGGGATCCAAACCACTGGAGAACAGAGTGAATGGAACTAATAAAATATGTAGAGAAACCAGCAGACTACATCCTATGATTGTAGAACTACAAAGTGCTTCTATAAAGTAAGATGTAAAATGTACAGTGAGTGTAGAAACAATTTACTGATATCGAAGAGGAAGTCTACAGCAATTGCTTTAAGCTCTCACAATGAGAATCATGACACAATATTATAACCATTAGAACACTGGCCAGGTTATTGCTCTTTTAGCTTTCTACCACACTATATTAGACCGTTCACCTGGTATGGATATAAATACTCTTAAATAAATCTTAGAATAATGATTTCAACAAATTTCCTGTGTTATTTCTTCATTTAACGTCACACAATCAATGGCTGCTTCCTGAATTGAGCAACTTTCCAATTATATACTCTTTCAAACACACAATGGGGCAATTTAGAGCAACCAGTTAACCTAACATACTGTATTTCTTTGGAATATGGGAGAAAAACAGAGCACCTGGAGAAACCGCACACTTGCAAACTCTGCACAGACAAGAGTCCAAGGTCATGCTGTTGTAGACAGATGAAAGTAATAATTAGTTCAATGTTTCAACGTCCACTTATTTGTAGATAGTTGTTTTTCACCTGTTCTCATTTTTAAGCCTTATATTCTTTAAACCTCTAATGACCTACTTGTTACTAGAAGTTTCTCTTTTGTAATATTTTCAAAAAAGGCCCATTTGAACCATATTAACATTGCAAAACTACAATTCTGCTATCCCCAGCAGTACTACCACTGACCAATAACCACGGTAATGTCCAGCTTAGAAAGGTATGTGGACTATAATTCCTCATACTTTGTTTAAATATAGTGTATGACTTTCATCTGTTGCCTTTAACTGTGAAGATACAATGGAATGATTCACACTCATGCAACGCATATGGCACACAAATAGACCAGTGCTGCAGCTCTGAACCTCTATCCCTGCCGTCTTCCACTTTTTGTCATGTTTGGCATTAAGGAACGGTGTGGGAATTTGAGAACATAGCTTGGTTAGGGTTCATTGGGTACACTAAAGTTCATCTTGTTAAAATGACCAGCGGACCATATCGATCAGCTGGCTTTGTATGCTAATCAAAATACAATTGTGGGAATAGAAAAACAATTTTCTATTTTAATTTTTACTCCAAAATCTTAAATAATAAGCTGAATTTCTTTTAAAACACTCCAACAGTTCTAAACTTACTGACACCTAGAATCAGCCTTCTTTGTGGAATGCTAGGGTAACCCAGGGCAGCTGATGGGCACCTCTGCTCGGAGAATGGATTCTAATTTCCATTTGACCAATATGGCTCAGCAACTGAAGCCTTTTAAAGGGTGTAACTATTTCAGGACAGCCAGTGTGTATACAGTATCTCAACTTCATCTGCTAACCCCCTGCACATCATGGAGAGATTAAGAGACTGCATGTAATTTGACTTTAAATGGAATTCAAACAAGCTCCACTGAGACATGGTTATTTCTGCATCACTCTAAATGGACATAATGGGAGTTGTTGCAAACTTATATGCAAATCCCAAATCATAAGAAATTATATTCAATGACAAGTTTGGCCAGAGGCCAGAGTTTTGGTCAGAGGTTGCATTGAACTGCAAAGAACATGTTTAAGTGCAAGCTAATAGTAGACCTGATAAGCAGTCATGGCAACCGATAGACTATAGCATACCATACTAAAGAAACTGCCCTACGGCTGGCCAATCAAAGGTAACATCTGTTTGGGCATCTGTTTAGTAATATAACTACATATTCTCATGTGAGCCAATTCAATCAGTGGATAAATTACAGCCCCATAAAAGATCAGCCAAGACATTACACCCATTTGTTCATTTCATGCCTGCAACATATTGCAAAAACAGTTAGAACGGGGGCAATTTGGGGCTAGTAATGAGGATAGAAAAATAATGATGTACCTTCAAACAGGTGATGTCAACATGTGATTGTAATCACGATTTGCTACAGAAGGAGTGTCTATGGAAGGTTGCTTCTGAGGAGCCAGGGTGGGTAGAGGATGTCAACAAAACATATTTAAATGTTTAAAGACAATGTTCCTCAAAGAAAAGTTGGAAGAGATTTGCATATTTCAAATAACTTTGGTAAAAGTTTGCTTTGTTTTGCATTGTCTTGTTGAGAATTTCATAGAAAGTTTTCATTTTCCAGAGCATCTCAACTTTTTTTTTGGTTTAGGGTTGTATGATGACAGAAGTTCATACTAACTAAAAGATTGCAGCCATCTTTGTTTCAGGTTGGAATTGGAGGTCACTTTCGTTGTCCATCCTGTCGACATGATGTTGTTTTGGACCGCCATGGTGTATATGGCCTTCAGAGAAACTTATTAGTTGAAAATATAATTGACATCTACAAGCAAACATCTGTAAGGTCAGAAAGGTATACAATAACTTTCTTATTTCTGTAAAAATTCTAACTCTGAAAACATGTTAATGTGAATTCAACTGGCACATGAGTTTTACGTTTGCCCGTTCTAAGCAGTACATTGTGTGTTCTGAATCCTGAGTTTGTAATGTGTAATGACTGATTTAATTTCCCCCTGTTTTAATCCCCACGATGCCATTCCAGAATTCCATAATGACTTCAGATTAACAGTGATTATATGCGTCTCTTGTTCTAGGCTTCCGCAAAAACCACTTGTACAAGTATACTGTGAGGAGCATGAAGGAGAGAAGCTGAACATTTACTGCATCACTTGTCAGATCCCTACTTGTTCACTCTGTAAAGTGTTTGGGCCACATAAAACCTGTCAAGTATCTCCATTTTCTGATGTCTACCAACAGCAAAAAGTAAGACAGACCAGTATAAATTCATCTTTATAATGCCAAATATACAAATCTGTTTGGTTTCTCAGGGACACAGATGTATTAATTGCATGCAGCTTTTTATAGGCTGAACTCAGTGATGAGATTGGATCCCTGAAGGCCAATAATGACCGTATCCAAGCACACATAGATGACCTGGAGGAGCTCTGTAGGAACATAGAGGTTTGACTTGCGTTTAACCAAAGAATATTAGTTCATCTCATATCTGTTTTTGTTTTCATCAGCTGAATGTACGTAATGGTGAAACACATGCAACCCCAACAGGAGCATGGCAGAAACCAGAAGCAGATATTGAGTGAGAAGTTTGATAGTATGTGTGGCATCCTGGAGGAAAGGCATAAGATCATGTTACAACAAATCAGATGTGAGCAGGATGAAAAGACTAGCTGGGTCCACAGCTTGCTCCAGAACTACAGTGAACATGTCGACACAAACACACAGTTGGTGCAGACAGCCCTGAAAGCCATGGAGGAGCCAGACATGGCAGCATTTTTACAAGTACATTGATTCAAATATTTCTTTAGGGTTTAATATTGAATCCTAATGTATATTGGATATGTTGGTTGGTCTTGGTGTTTAAGAAGGCTGTACTCTGCTTTATTACAGAGCTCAGAAAACCTTATTGAAATGTAAGTGCCTGGGTGTGTATAAATGAGATGATGTTTGTTCATGCCAGTAAAATCACAGCGTTGTATTTTCCGCAATCTTGTTCTTTTCCCCTAAAGGGTCAACAAAGGAACTGTTTGTACTTCAATGGATACAATACAACCAGGATATGAAAACATGAATCACTACATGGTTGATTTTAATGCAGAGGAAAGGGCTCTCTACCAGCTAGATTTCATGAAAAGTGAGCCATGTGTGGTCCAAGGTGCTGATTTCTATGCAATACATTCAGTTATATTATATTATTCTTGCAAAATGGAGAATGAATTGTAAAAAAGTGCGTTACTCTGCAGCTGAAGAGGTGGTTGACAAGACTATAGAAGAACTAAAAGAGTCAAAATGTGAGCATGAACCAGAGCCACAACTGGAGCCAGAAGCTGAAAATCAGCCTAGACATGAATCAGTACATAGTCTCCTTGGGAACAACGAGCCAGACCATGAACAGAAGGCAGATGAATGTGAGATAAAAAATGTCGTACCAGACACGAGAAAAGAGAAGGAACTTGTCGAAAAAGGCGGGATGAACACCCAGCAGGTATAGTTAAATTATTTGTACATCTATGTGTACATTTAATATCACTATAACAAACCATATTATTACCCCCGTTCAATGCTGCTTACAGGATGCTGGTGGCTGGACATTTTTGGCTGGTGGACTATTTTCAGTCCAGCAATGACACTCAGGTTTTTAAAAACTCCAGGGGAAGTGTTGTGTCTGATCCACTCATACCAGCACAACACATACCACCATGTTCACCATGTCAGTGTCACTGCTTGTGAATGATCCACTACCCAAATAGTACCTGACCTCTGTGGGTCCTGACCATTAGAAAACAGAGTAAAGAGGACTAACAATGTAACAGATAGACTACATTCTGTAATTGCAGAATGCCAAAGTGCATCTATAAAGCTGGTCTTTCAAGGAGGGGAAGCTCAATTTCGGCCTACATCATAAAATGATTCGCTCATTTCGCTGTCAATCAAAA
>JAUZSU010121061.1:0-18297 GCA_034780255.1 Parotocinclus maculicauda
ATATTTGATCACTTATTTTTTTGACATTTTAGGGGAAGCTGAGCTTCCCTTGCAGTCTTAGAGCAATCGCCACTGTATCCTCTTAAATGATTCTTCTTTCACAGGGTCATGACAGTACAGTGTTTCACAGTGTTTCAGTGGAATCTCTGACACATTATAGTATTGCGTATACATTTTCTTGTAAAAATACCCTTTATATTTACATTATAGTAGCCCAAAACATACTGTGTGAACATAGTAGTGCTTGGTAATTTTTCACAGAACTTAATGTGTAGCCTAAACATATAAAAATATTATTAAAAGGCCATTCCTGAATCTTCTCATGTTTCTAGAGGTTATGTAGGTCACATTTATTAAGAAACACTCTGCACCAGTGTTTGGGATTTAAATCTTTAATTTTGTGCAGCAGAAGTGGCTTTGACTTTTCTAATTTAAGACAGGAAAGCTTATGGATCGCTTCAAGGCTCCACACTAATGCAGTCTGGAAGCAAATGGAAGTTACTTTTTTTAACAATTTCCATTCATCTGAACCCACGTCCTCAACAGACAATGAACTTTCCAATGCATTATAAAAATATAAATAAAAAAAGATATGACAAGACATGATATGGCCAAAATGCAATAAAGATATGATTTGGAGCATTCTTAAAAATATTTCTTCCCTAGGACAAACAGACAGAATCTAGTCTTCTTTCCCTTAGACTGACAGTCACATATTATTCACACTTATTTGGTGGAACTGATGGGCATACAGCCACTTCTCCATCACAGTGAATGACAGACTTTTGCTAGGACTGCCGGACACGAAGGCCACACCTCTTTTACTTGGACTGCTATGAACAAAAGTCACACCTTCTTCATTTGGACTAAGAGGTACAGAGACACTCCTTTCTTAAGACAGCCACATAAACCACTTTCTTCATTTGGCATAGAAAGCAAATACTCACTCTTTTATAACTAAAGAGACAACAGTTTGTGGACATCCAAAAATTGCATTAAAAACATGGGTATTCGTATTAAATTTACAGTTGGAATTCCAGTGAATTTTAAAGTGTCTGATGGTCAAGGTTCTGTGTAAGACAGCCAAGTTCTCACTCAAAGTTGCCAAACCAATTATCTATGAACATGAGGGTGGATATTGGCTAGATTCACTGACTAGGTGAAAGCAGAAACCTGTTATTTTGAGAGTCAGTGAGATGTTCAGTACAACCCGTTCTACAGTTTGGCTATGGAAAATTTAGAAATATAATCTATCTAATCCATCTGTCTATTAGAACTGTGTTAAAAGGTGAAGAGAATTGTCCACACACTTTCCCCTATATAGTGTATGTACCTGCATACACAATAATCACACCTTACTTTACTCTTAATATACTCATACTTTTCTTTCTTTATTAGTACTGGAAAGCAAAGAGTCACAGGCAGGCAAAATGACCAATCCTTCTAGAAAGGAACTGATGGGCACAGAGGCCAACAACATCTTCATCGGGACTGACAGGAAAAAAGCCATATCTCCTTCACTGGGACACAGAGACACTCCTCATTCACTTGGACTAACAGGCATAGTCCTGTTGTCGTTCAGTGGAGTTGACGGAATGAAATTCACACCTCCTTAAATTGAACTGGCAGGCACAGAAGCCACTCCTCCTTCACCATGAATAACAGGTCCAAGGACCACAGTATCTTCAACAAGAACAGAATCCAGACCTTATTTAATTGGGTGGATCAACATAACGATCATTACACATTCACTTGGGTACAAAGCACAAAGACAATCCATCTTCACAGGGACTAAAAAGTCAAACAATCTACTTGTGCTATTTATTACATATTTGTGTAGAAGTGCTAGATACATTTACTTTAAAAGGGCACTGAAATAAAGAAAACAATTAAAACCTTGCAAATGAACAAGAAGTTAAAGGCATTCAAAAGCTTTGTGCATTTTACATGCAAGGCCTGACTACATAAAAATACTTGAAAATGGGATTTTAATTTATTAAGAGCCTGCAAATGGCAAGTAATCCTCCAGTTACCCACTGTGCACAGCGCACAACAAATCACATCTCAAGACAGCACCCAGAGGAGAGATTAAACCTGGGTCCCTTGAGCTGTGGAGAACAAACATTCCCTGTCACTCCTCCATGCCACAACAAAAACTAAATGGCAAGTAGTCCACTGGTTACCCACAGAGGTGGTTCAGTAGATAAGCTCCTGGGCTATTGATCGTTGCGAATTCCAGTCCCAGAACTGCCAAGCTGTCAATGCTACACCCTCAAGTTAAACCTCAACTGCTGCAGGAAAACTGCAGTGCATAATGCACCAAGTTTCTTTCCAGGCTGACATATGCAAAGAACAGCAGTCTGTAGTACACCATGATTCGAAACCTTGTGCAAATGGATTTTTAGCCTCCCTGTCTTTCATCACTGCCTTCCAAAAATGTCATTTATTTTCTTTATCACTTACACACTACTGAAAGTCACTCATTTAAGGTTAAGGGCTGACCAGAACAGCAGTGAAGCATAAAACAATACAATGCAACATTTTATGGATTAACCGTTTAAAACTTGGCAACCTAATGCCAGAAATAGGCACACTGAATTGAGGGAGAGGCAAGGGGGTGAAGAGATTGATGGGGCATCACTGGTAAAAGAAATGAGCAAGTTATGGCATTTCATCTTTTTTTGCTATGTTTAGAAGGGAAGCAATTGATCAATGTTTTTTATCCACACTTAACATAAAAAAGTAATGTAGCCTGATCCTAAATTGTGCTGCTAACTATTGCACATATAATCATAATTGCATCTAAAAATGTCAAGGTATTTCTGCCTAAACCCTGTTGGAATATTATGTTTTCTTATAATGACCAAGTACTCTTAAATATTGAACCCCACATGTACGCATACAGTAAGTCATAAGTTTAGTGATTCAACATCCTGGATCCATGGCATGGAGCCTAAACCTCCAGTATGACTTAATGTCTCCTTTTTGTCCACAAACATCTTAGGATTAACCCTGTTAACATTACATATTCTAACACTTCCTCATCTGTTTGCATATCATATAAGTGCAGGCTATCATTACAAAACAAGGAAACATACAAAATACATACTACCAAATACTACGAAAACTAAAGCTATGTATTTTTCCTCAATCATGGAAAAAAAATAAGAATAATCCTAGATTTTTATTTAGTACAGTCTCCAGCTTAACTTAAAACAATACTGAAAGTAATTCAGCAAGACTTCTGTAATGATTTCATGACTTTCTTTAACGATAAGATCATTTAGGCATACAACGTAATGCTCGTCAGATCACCCACCTATTCAGCAATCTTCCAGGTACAGCACTAGTGTAGATGTCTGATTAATTAGCTGCAAATCAGGACAAGAATGTTTTACAACAGTTAATAATACTTAACCATCGGCAACATGCTTATTAGATCCACTTCTTACAAATCTACTCAGAGAATGAATACTTGGTATTATAGAACCATTGCTTATTATTTCAAATTAATCAGTTACCGTTGGTTATGTGCCAAAATAATTTAAATGTGCAGTAAACCCCTGATTAAAAAAGCCAATCTGGACTGTTGTGTGCTGTCTAATTACAAACCAATTTCAAGTCTACCTTTCTCTCCAAAGTCTTTTCAAAAGCTATGCAGATGATACACAGCTGTACATATCAGCAGGTGCAAATGATGTATCAGTCCTTTCATCTCTACACTGGTTACCAGTAAAATTTTGCATTGATTATAAAATACTTCTTGTAACATATAAAGTCCTGCATGGTCTGGCCCCACTTTATCTGAGTGAATTTTTGGAGTCTTACAATCCTGTTTATCCACTTGCTTCACAAGGTTTAAGACATCATTTAGTTCCTAGAATTAAAAAAGCCACAGCAGGGGGAAAGCTTTTTCCTACATGCCCCACAACTATGGAATAAACTAAAGTATCATATCTTTAGTGTTCTCCCATTAAAATATGTAAAAACGTAGTTACATAAAATATAAGTGGTGTATTCGCTTTTGGAAGTTGTGGAGTTAAAAATGTATAGACTTTCTCGGCATATATACCAAGATGGTTTGCAAGTCAATATGAGTTCAAGTGTCACATTTATAGCGAAGGAGTTGTCAAACTTCATTTATGTCAAACACAGTTACAATTGCGCCGACTGTCAGATTTATATTGCAATGCTATTTTAATGTGCAGAGATTCATTATGCATCATCAAGAATAAGTCTGTTTATGAACACTAAATAGAAGTCAAATGCAGACACTCTCAGATGGGTACTATTGAATTCATTAATATGCATGTTCTGGTCATCACTTACCCTGTACAGTTTATTTGTCCAGCTCTATACTTGGGTTCAGAAGTCTAAAAACACTTATTCTAAAGTCTAAAGTCTCACTGAATTTAAGTCTAAAAATACTTATTTGGACCTTTGGTTAGAAGTGTTCATACTTCAGCAGGTAATGAGTGAAACACACCTCAAAGTTTTGCAATAACTACTGGAAAACCAAAGAAGATCAAGAAGTGCTGGGTGTCAAAGACTTTCCTATAGTTTCACCTGACCTATACCTATCACATGGCATTTATGGGGCACCTGAAGACAGAGAAACATCACACGATGCTCAAAATGCTTTTTGGAATTATCAGATTTTGCCACGACAGAGTCCATGCCAGCTCAAATGTATGCTACCATTCAAGCAAAAGGGGGAACATACTTCACATTTAAGAATTTATAAAGATTAATTTTAAAGTTGTTTTTTTCTCCTTTTCACTTGTATTATTATACTGGTTATATCATTTGCAATAAAACATATTTCCTACAGTATATAATGAAAGTGTAAATAAAAAAAGAGGAATTTGGATACAAGTCATTTATTTCTATGGCGCTGTTTACAATGGAGCATTGTCCTAAAGCATCTTTACAATTTCAGATTAACTTCTAACTTATGAGGTCAGTGGGTGTTATTGGCAAGGGTGCCAAGAGTGACAGTAAAAAGGAAAAACTCCCTAAACATAAGGAAAACTCTTTGGAAGGACCAAGATGCAAAATTCCATCCATTCCATTCCAAAAGGACCAATTCTCCTTCACTGGCTGTACGAATTTAACTAAAGTATCTAATTAATAAATTCATAATAATTGTTTAAGTAAACAGAAACTAAAATATTAACATAGAACATATACTTAGACTAAACATTTTAGCTACAATTAAATATTATTAAGAATATAATCAATTAGAATATAAACTTTAGAAAATAAAGAATATTTAAAATAAAATATAAAAGCTATAGCATATACAGTAGTAGGGAAGAGAAATACTGTGGACTGTGGAGGCCTAGTGGTTATGATACTGAACTAGGGACCAGAAGGTCCAGGGTACAAATCTCAACTTTGCCACAGCTTTATTGTTGACAGACGAATTACTCATACTAATATAACCTTAAATGCATAACTATTTTGAACAGAACAACAGGTATATGGCATTTAAGGACTCCATTACATTCTGATAAAGACCCAAATGGACATTGACCACACATTACATTAGTGGCTGCTGCTGGTTTTTCAAAAAGGTAAAGCTCATTGTCAGCTTAAATCATAAAATTTGTCAATTTATTTATGTGTAAACCCTGCCCTCATTTCCTTTTTGAGAAAATGGCATAGGACCCTATTGTACCAAGTAGGCATCTGTTCCAGGGACTTGACAAGCGTCCTATCAGTTTCCAATGGAGCCTTGGCCCATTGTGCTGCCAGTATAAGATTTGAGTCTTTTTTAACAGGAGACCCTCCGTTCTGCACCCACTAAGGATAACAGTATTTACAGCTGAGGTATTACACTGTCTAACTCCATGTCTTTTGAAAATACTAAGAAATCACACAGCTTTCCACCGTGACCTGGTAAGTCCTGATTTGAATACAGGACATGGAATTTAGACTTAAGTCTCCTTAAATCAAAGGATTGGCCATAACTTTTTAGGACACTTTAGAATGTCTTCTCATGTCATCACACTTCCCTGGATTGACTAATTCTAAGAAGTGCAAATTTTAAAAATTAGAAAAATGCAGAGCAATCTGCATTCTGCGGAGGAGTGGGATTTCTGTAGCACTCCTGAGGATCCTGGAATTGAGAGAGACTGCTCTCTGTCATGGGTTCATGTCGTGGGTCAGATGTGAGGCTTGCTGCTTTGGCATAAACAGCTTGGAATGCCTGCTCTGACCTCTTTTCTTTGAGAAAAGCACTAAGAGACTTAATTTGTTTCTTACAGTAGAGAACATCCATGGCCACCCGCTGGATGGTATCAAAAACCATGTCAGTCTCCGAGAAGATATGATCATATGTGAACACAAACTTAAAATCCTCAAAATATTTGGTACAATCCAATGTGTTGTCATCATCCATTGGCTTATTTGCAATTATGTTATAAAAAGTCTGCAGGAGGTCATCATGGTTGTATGCCACAGTGCTCACTATATGTGATGTGAAATTCCATAAAGTATGAACATTTCTGCACAACCTTGAACAGTCTGCAGACCTAAGAAAACATGTCCTCTTTGTAGATTTGGAGAAAAATGTGGTAAACCCAGAGAGCGATGCAAAAGATATTCTGCACTCAGACAAGCATTTAGTCCCCTGTGACAGCACCAGATTAAGTCTGTGTGGATCGCAATGCACAATCATTGCACTAGTGGCAATTACCTTTACTTTGGCCTGCAGACTATTGAGGGCTGAAGCCATGACAGCAGCCCCATCGTATGTCTGTGCCACAAGTTTATCTCTAAAATTGTAGCGCTGCATGTTTTCATTTAATACTTCAATAGCAAACTGAGCATCTCACTCCTCAGAAACATCAATAAAAACAATAAAGCGCTCCTGAATCTTACCTGCATTATCAACATAGCGAACAATGAGAGAAAGTTGGTACTGCCAAGCAATATCAGAGTTTTCTCCACCTGCCCTCCTAAAAACGGTTGAATTTTGTATCTCTTATCTTATTAGAAACAGTGGCTGCAAGAGCAGAGATCACATTATATTGAATAGAAAGAAACAAACCAGAAAACCCAGCTAATGACTGGAATTGTGTGGTCAGGACAGAATTATATTTCAATAATGTTTCTGTGAACTCACTGTAAATCCCCTTGTTGGATTAGTCACTATTCTTATCATGTCCCCTAAATGATAGCTACTTTAAGAATTCCCTGTTTTGTTTGACTGTTTCATTTTGTTTACAACTTGAATGCAAGCACCTTCATTAATAACCTGCCCAGGTAACCTTATCATTTACATTTACATTTACAGCATTTAACGGATGCCCTTATCAAGAGCGACTTACAACTTATACAATCTTACAATCCAAGTAATTGTGGGTTAAGGGCCTTGCTCAAGGACTGAACTGTGGCAGCTTGGCAGAGGTGGGATTTTAACCCTGGACCGTCTGGTCCAGAGGCCAGTACCTTAAGCGCTAGGCTACCACGGTTATCAATCTTAGGTGTTGATCTGTACTGCTGTTTAATCCTACGTTTCTCCTCGTAAGGCAAGCTATCAAATGTTATTGCCAAAAACAAATTGAAAGGATTAGCATTGTCTGCCATTGTGTGTACTTTGCTAGTTGGCTAGTTCACGCCGACCTAGCCAACAGTACTAATGATTGATTGAACAATCTAACAAAATGATATTAAAACTCAGACACGAAGATGTTTAACAATAGGAAATACTATGAGTGTGTTTAATTTACAGTCAAAGAAATAACCAATGAAAATGGTCAAGTAATTGCCACAAGCAAGTACGGTAAAATGGGTTGCAGTTTGTCTTTTGACTTCACTTACAATATATGTGCTGGGACAGCACTCCCAATGATTAGTTGACAGTGTATATTTAAAAATAGCTCTCAATTAAAACGTGATTCAGTCTTTTGACTGATCCTCCAAACATCATGCAGAAGCTCAGCGCCAAGGCCAGCTCACGCTGAGCATCTGGGGGCGGGACAAAATCTTAACATAAGTATTTGGTAGCATTACCATTAAATCATTGAATTCAGATCAAACATTTCAGGTAGCCTTCCATATGTTTCACAGGCCTCCTTGCTTGAAGTCGCTTTTTCAGTTCTGCCCATAAATATTCTATGGGACTGAAGACAGGGCTTTATGATGATCACTCCATTACCTTTACTTTTTTGTCCTTAAGCTATTTTGCCTTAACATTGGAAGGGTTTTTTTGGGATAAGTGTCAGTTTGAAAGCACTTTTGTACCCAAACTTTTACTTTCTGACTGAAGATGAGATTTGCTTTACCATCTCCACATAATTTTCATTCATCATAATGCCATCTATTTGTGAATAGCACCAGTCACTCCTGAATAAAACTCCCCATCAACAAGATCCTGCCACTCCAGTGATTTACTTGTGGAAGGTTGTTGATTGGCTTGTAAGCATCCCCTTTTTTCGTCCATACTTCACAATGCTCTTTATGGCCAAAAAGTTTATTTTTTTTCTTTTATTATATAATGCGCATCCATTCAAGTCATGTCCACAAGTTGTACTGTTGATAGAAAATACTTTGATTAGATACTTTTGTACCTGTTCTCACCAGCATCTGCAAAATGTTGTTTGCTGTTAAGGGCGGTGCATCAAAGAGTTGAATTATTTGCTTTTTGTTTATTGTGCCATCTATTGTAATTGCATTTTTTAAACAGCAGAGGGCATTAGGCGACATGCTGACATACACATATCCTATTTTCTGTGAGACTCCTAATTTATAATAATTGCAGGAGATAGATTTTTTTTTAATTTTTAAATTAAAGTACACATTCAAGGCCGGCCCACGCTGAGCATCTGAGGGTGGGACAACATTTTTCCAATGACTGAGTTTCAAGGCAATGAAAAGAAAAGTTAACAAAATTAATTTAGTCAATTTGTGACATGTAGCTGATTCAAAACAAACTCGTCTCCAAAATGATAGCGTTCTGTAGTCTGTAGTCAATGAAATGGTAAGAACTTTACATATTTGACCATTTCATATATTTTATAAATTCTATATTTTAGGGGAGGCTGAGCTTCCCTTGCAGTCTTAAACAAATCGTTACTAATTTACATAGTCATTAGCATAAAGGGTATTTTCACAAGAAATTGGATGCAAATGATTAGTAAATGATCTGTATCCCTTGCAGAGATTATGCTGAAAACACAGGTGGAACCTAACCATCTAGACATCATCCCTTTAACCCCTTTAATTATTTATGGAAATTCACAATAGTTGAGATTACAGTAATGTATGGTCACAACCCCGTGTCGGGGAAACACTTAAAAGTATATTATGTCGGGCATGCCAAGTTGATTTAATAGAAGCCAAAAATGTATTGATTGACAGTATTACAAACAACACGAAAGAGCAGCCATATTAAACAGAAACTCAGTGAGTGAAGTCAACCAGTTTATGTAGTTAAGGGTTAGAGAGAATATACAGTTAGAGGGGGAACAAAAAGGATTACTATTTACAGTTAAGACAGGCACATACACTTACAAACACCACTAGCTAGTTAACAAAAAATATTAGGTGATATTTCATTTAGGATTTTTGTTAGCAGTATCACTAAGTAGCCGTTCACAAAGCCACACACGAACGCAAGTAACTTGCACTAATAAGTCCTTAAACACAATAATCGAGTTAAAACAGTCTCTAGTCCATATGTAAGCTAATGATCAGCTGGTAAGGTAGTTACACAAACACAGTTAAACTGAATCTCATGCAGCGTTGATTGGCTGTTAAGGTGACCAACTGTTTAGGGGTGCAAGATGTTCATTATTTATGGTAATGTTTTACAATTTTAAAGACCTCAGTCATTATTGCAAACATACATTGATTGGATGGACATAATCACAATATCATTATTTGTTAATATGTGTGGTATCATTTCTGGTTCTGATCCCTTATAATAACATTTATATTGATCCCTGGAAAGTAAGTCCCTGGATACAATGCATGCTGTGCTGTGCATTATTCACTTAGCATTACATGCAATATAATGATACACAACTAAAATACAAACAATAGACTGATTTGTTACCAACTGCTAAATTACACTCTCCATAAGAGATAAGTAGCTGAAAAGGTCATTGAGAGTGTTAAGTCTATAAAATATATTTGTTGTTTCATTGCTTTGACCTGTCCTTGGATTGAGATAAACTACATTGTTAATGAACAAAAGTAATGCCTTTATTTATTTTGTCTATAAAAGGTTAGTTAATGTACATTGGCTGTTAATGTCATTCGTTATGGTCTCAATCTCACTTTTCATCTGTTTCTCGTGGTGACTTTTGGGTCATGGTGGCAACAGGCTGAGAAGCTCAGCCCATAGAATACTGTCCACAGAATACAGCTCCTCCAGGAGGAACCCTAGCCTTACCCATGTCAGCTCTGAGATATAATCCCTCTCAGGGACATGCCTAAAACAACTCTTATCAGTTGACGCTCGCACATCCTTGTAGGATGCTCAGACTAGGGTTGAATTCACAAGTTTATGTACAAATCGGCCACATTTACCCAAATTCGATTTTTTTCTTACAATTCCTGATATTGAATCCTAGTAAACTTTTCCTCTATTAAGCCAGTTAGAAGGACTACTACAGTTTAAAATTTAGTCATCAGAATGAAACTAGAGTCAAGTAAATATTTCAGTTTTTTCTTTATTTCATAACAAGCCCAGTGGATCAGGAGGTAACATACACATGGTTAGTATTTGGTTGCTTAACTAAGCTAACCTCTTCCTCCCTTTTTGGAACATAAAGCCACAACATAAGTATTTGTAGCATTACCCTTAAATTGTTGAATTTGAATCAAACATTTCAGGTAGCCTTCCATAAGCTTCTCACAATACATTTCCTGGATTTTAGTCAATTCCTCCCGACAAAACTGGTGTAGCCAAGCCTCCTTGCTCACACTCACTTTTTCAGTTTTGCCCATAAATATTCTATGCGACTGAGGACAGGGCTTATCACTTACTTTCACTTTCTTGTCCTAAAGCTATTTCGCCTTAACATTGGAAGTTTTTTTGGGATAGGTTTCCATTGGAAAGCACTTTTGTGCCCAAACTTATACTTTCTGACTGATGTCTTGAGATTTGCTTCACCAACTTCACATAATTTTCATTCATCATAATGCCATCTATTTATGAATAGCACCAGTCACTCCTGAATAAAACTCCCCCACAACAAGATCCTTCCACTCCAGATGCTCACAATGCTCTTTATGGCCAAAAAGTTCAATTTTTTCTTTTATTCTATAATGCGCATCCATTCAGGTCATGTCGACATGTTTTACTGACAAGTTTTACTATTGATAGAAAATAAATACTTTTGTACCTGTTTTTACCAGCATCTGCAAAATGTTGTTTGCTGTTAGGGGCGATGCATCACATCGTTGAATTATTTGCTTTTTGTTTATTGTGCCATCTAATGTATTTGCATTTTTAAACAGCAGAGGGCATTAGGCAACATGCTGACAGACACATATCCTATTCTCTGTGAGACTCCTAATTTATTTTAATTTCAGGAGATTAAAGATTCTTTTTCTTTTTCTCTATTTTTAAATTAAAGTACACATTTAAAAATATATTTTTCTTCCTAATTAAAGAAGGCAAGCTTTCACTCAGTTATTTAAGATATGGTGACAAAGAAATAAAATTTTCTTTACATTTGAAAACCAATGTTTTTATGTATTTCTTTTTTAATTTCAAGGGTACGATTTTTAATTAAAAAATTTAATCTTCATCTCAATTTATTGTTACAGCCCTATTGCTGATGTTGAACACAGGGCATAAACGTAAGCATGCGTTAAACTGTAAATCAAATCTGTAAATCCCATTGCTGAGCCAGCAGGGATTGCTATTGCAGCAAAAGAGAATGATCTCCTCTTTCAGACATCGAGTCATGTCTGTGTCTGTACCTACTCAGAAGACACTTCCAGGTTCTCAAACCTGGGTTATTATAGTTAAAGACTAGTGAATTGCCACTGTTCAACCTAAGTGGGGATGTTGTAATACTTATGGGATTAAAATGTTAATTGCATGTTCAGTACAGAAAAAGAGCTGAGACCATGAACCTTTTAGTGCTATTCCATTTTGACCCAGAGTAAAACCTTTGGCGAACAGGTGAGGCAGTCTGCAGAGAAAGGCAGCCCATGGCGAATCACACTGCTACAAGCACAGCAGGAAGGAAAGCGTTAGAGATGGAGTGAGAGAGAGCAAGAGAGACAGAAACAGAAAGAGAAATCAAGGTCTGAGTAGGAGGAAGATGCCACAGGGAATCAAAAAGTGCACCCGTCGGCAGCTGAGACATCCTGATTTTAGAACATTTATAGATAACACAACACACACAAAAATTCAGACTCTTTCAAACACACACACATACAAACACACAGTAATCCCATTGATGCTGTAACCCCAATTGCTTTAGACGGAACTAAGACTGAACACCCACACCAGTGAACAAAGTGACTTAACGAGATGTGCATTTGTTAAAGGGTACCCTGCACTTGCAAGATGCTGTAAAAAGGTAGGGAATATATAAATACTGTCTACATACAAAGCAAAGTTAAAAAAGTCTGTGATGCTAGTTTGGTCCAGGTCCACCGTGATCACCGATTTGATTAAGCGGATATGGAAAGTGAGAGGGAGTGCACCTTAAGTGGTTGGGTGAAAAGTGAGTATATAGAAAGAATACAGGGAGAAGCACCATAGCAAGCATATTGAAGGAAACCATGGTTAGAAACCACTTCTTAAAATTGGCAGGATTTCTTTAAATACTATGATCAGAGTGCACCTGCACAGAGTAACTGCAACCCACAGAAGGGCAAATACACAAGCGCACACACACACACACACACACACACACACACACATATGCACGCATACACACACGCACACACACAGTAACAGTTCAGACGTGTCAGCTGACAGAACGCCAGTGTGTGGATTATGGGAGGAACCATACGTCTACAAAACTGAGTCAAGATCAAGTCAAAACCAAGACCAGATTCAGATTTGTTTTGGCAAACAAGAACAAAAGGAAGCAAATGCAATTTGTTTGTAATTTACCTCACATTCATTATACAGGGTGAGTCAAAAGGCACAGGACACATCATGTGCTGCGTTGTAGACTTTTTGCAAAGACTGCCAAAACCATTGTTGAGGTTTCTTTGTTGGTAGCGAGCACTATATTGTTTGACGTCCACAGTCCTGGTTTCTCAGAATTTAGCTATGAGGGATATAACAGAGCTGTTTGAAATTCGTAGTCTTTCTGGGTGTCGGCTGTTGAAGTTTGTGCCAATGATACAGCAGCTGTGTTCCAAAGACAACAGAATCATCAATTCCATCTTCAGTTACCTGTGATGAGCAAAAAAACTTTAGAACTTTCTGTGTTGATAAATTTTGAACCACGAGAGATATTGCAGCATTCCATTTCTGATACAATTCTGGTCTTCTTTGATATGCTACATGGTCACCTTCCCATTGAAAAAAACTTGCCCTTGATCCAGTATGGCGGTTTTCAAGATGGTGGAGGCATTCTGGGCATAGCTTAAAAGATAGGCCCCCTCAATCATTATATGTAATTTTCCCTTTTGTTTCTGAAAAAAAGGATGATCTGTGGTTTTTGACTGACCCTGTAAAATGATAAATAATATTACATTTCAGCATATATTTTGTAAATTATAAAATTAAATAATACGTACTCTAAAATTATTATTAATTATTAATATTATATTGTATTCTTAGATAAACTAAAACAATGTAACTTTCAAAAGCAATTGATAGTATTTAATCAGAATTCAACACACAGCCAGCAAGAACATAGCCAACAACATCCATTCAGTCCATTTTGCTATTAAAAGCAAAAAAACAACAACAATAATTTCAAGGCATCTAGATAGAGAACTGGTGTTTTCTGTTTGAATGGGGTATGGTTATTCAATATTGATTGGAAAAAAAATTACCACAGACAGATGCATTGTATTTTTCGACAACAACTGTACCAACAACAATCTCCGAGTACACCTTACCGACACCTAAAACCGAGACAAGACTGATTCTCTGGAGGTCACAGCGCTAAACACTGTTCCACTGTGCCATCTAAACATTCTGTAACAACATTTTATTTTAAATTCTTATTCCTATGTGCTGAGCTTTGCTTTTGTATACACTTTTTACATTTCTTATTCCTGGGATTATCAGGATCTGCAAAAGTATATCGACTAAGCATTATCTTTGAACAGGACAATTTTTCTAGGAACATTCTGTCACACCCGCTGGCCTGTCTGAAATGTTACACAGAAAACTAGACAGGAGGCCACAAGGTCTAAGTTAATCAGAATGAAGTATAACTTTTACAAATCCTAAATGTTATGTCCTCCTATGGTGTCACAGCAGGTCTGTCTCAAAACCTAGTGAGCTGCCTACATAGACAGCGTTTTACATCATAGTAAGTGCGCTCCCCACAAGAAGCTCGTGTGAATTTTCAGAAACCTTAAAAATGCTGCATACTGAAATACCATACTTTGGCCGAATTTTAATCAAGGATCAAACACTTCTTTGGCCTATAACTCTATGATGCAATGCATGCAAAACTACACTGCTCACAAAAATGAGGGGATATTTAATTAGCCTAATTTGTGTATATTTACAAACATAGCAAACAGGAACGGAGGCAAATAGTAATTCTTTTAATTCAAATCTTGTGCTAATTTTTTCGTGTTTTATTTAGTTTCATGCCATATAACTGCAAAAAATAGCATACTTTTCCATGTTAGTCTGTGACCATTTTGCAACTTTGTACATTGAAGGGGTTTGCATTTATGCTATTGGATTTTTAGGCCTCTGGCAACAACAAAATCAAGAGAAGATTCTACAGTACTTTGTATTAGTAACTGAGGTAAATAAAAACCAGTCACGTGCAGTGGGTGGCAAGCAAGAGATTTTCAGCAATCTATCTTATGAAGATGGATGTCTGTTAGAATGCTGCCCACTTAACTAGTCAGTGCCTACATTGGCAGCTCATTAGGTTTTAAGACAGACTCATGAGGACCTATGATTAAATACACAGTATCCATTAATTTACTCATTCTGTAATCCAATGTAGGGTGTCTGGATTCCGTTGCTTATCAGAAACACAGGCCACAACATATGGAACAACTTCAGACATTGTGATACTCCATCACTGGACATACACAAACACACAGAGGCGCAAACATGGAACATTTTAGAGACACCAATACATGTATTTGAAATGTGGGAGGAAATTAGAATACTTGGATAAAAACTGAGAGAACATGGCAGAGTCTGGGCTAGGAATTTAACCAGAAATCTCTAGAAATGCAGGAGTCCATTTATTTTAGTTGATATTTACTTTAGTCAGTTCATTTTTACTTTACATTCAGCTTAAAGGTCTTAACCTCTTTCCCAAACAAATTAAGTCGCACTGAGCAATTATTAGTAATCAATTCAGCACAATTACGGATTTCACTTTACACAGAAAATTAGACTGCAGGCTCTTTTTTAAGGGTTATTGATTCCTTATATTGATTCCTGATCAATAGCTGGGTAACTCAAAGAGGTGTTTGTCAACCAGTTGAAAAGACAGTGGCTGTTGTTTCAGAGTGACAGGAAATCTTTTTTTCTTGTCATGGTTGTTCTGTCTGTTTTCTTAGTTTTTTTTTCAGTGTGGATCATTTGTGCATAACCAAAAACCAGTGGAATAGCCAAGGGCTGGCCAGTGTAACCCCGGTGAGCAAAGGGGTCTTTCTGAGTGGAACAGACATGTTCAGATCAATGTAGTCACCAAGAAACAAAAGTAATGACACAGCATTCAAAGGATAATGCAACATTAATGTGTGTGTTGCCCTGGTTCATCATTTACTCCATTGGAATGACATTCCAATTTAAAAAGACAGATATCTAAAGCCCAGTCAATAAGCATAAACCCCGAAGGGTAAAATTGCCCATTGACTGAGTACTGCAACATCTTTGGTGTCACAATAACGGTGTTTTAGTCAGTACACACAGCTAGTATTAATATTACTATTACTAGTATTACAAGTGTATAAAAACAACAATAATAAACTGTTAGCACGTGCAACAAACAATCAATTAACATAGGAATCTGTAATAAATATTGGTAAAATACTGTAATGAGTTCAGTTCAGTAACGTGCACTCTACTAGAATTCATCGGGCAGTGCTGTACAGTGTCTTTGCCATTTTGAGTCTGTTTATGGCCACAATGTCCGGAGTTATAAGACAGATTTTATTTCCTATTATAATTTATTATAATTTTTAAGACCTCATTTGATAATTGAATGGACGTTATTCATATGGCCGTTAAACATCACATAGCTGTAGTTAATTTCAGTTTCTTTTCATTATTTCGCATTAATTGTGTCCACACAATTCATCCACAGTTAAACCACATCAAAATGAACCCCAAAGTTCCTTTTTTAATGGGCTGCACACTAACAGCCTAGCATAACAGGTTTATTGATTTAAAATCCTGGCATATTAATACAGACTTCAAAGTCATACCAGTAAACAGTAAACAATAAGACAGTTCAATGACAACTGCTGAACAACATTCTCACAGAAATAAAAAGAAAAACACAGTTAATGTAGAGGTGTGTATATGGACCATGTGTCATTGAGTATGTGTGTGTGTGTAGAGTGGTATCAGTGTTTTTCAGGCCACATTGACCTTCCACTTTTTGCTCAGCAGTAAAGAATTAAATCGCCTAATGATAACCAAGCTAAGCTCCTTCACACAGGTACACAAACACATACACTCTCTATTTCCCTACTCTCTCATGTATTCTGTCCTAGAAAAAATACAATGTTTGTCGGACCACAAAGCCCAGGGTTCAATTTCTACCTCTTCCAGGTTGCCACTGTTGGGTCCCTAAGTAAGGTCCTTGGTTTTGTTAGACTGTATCAGTTGTAAGGGTAATAAGGGTGTATGATAAATGGCATAAATGTAAATGAGAACATTCTGCCTGTGAAACCTGAGTGAGTGAGTCCAAGTGGGGCTTTCACATCTAAAAACCCACAAGCTTAGCTTCCTACCAACAAACTGAATACTCTGCAAAGAGAACAAAATACACATTTTGTAGTTGACCTTCAGTTCCAAAACTTTTGTCTCATTCAACAAAGGCTGCCAAGAGCATCTGCACAGAGGTCAGAGAATCCTTGCAGAGCTCCACAGCAGTTTTCACACAGTTTGTGAACACAATGGCTGCTAGAGCTAACCAAGTGCTACTAGTATAGCAAAGAAAAAACAAATCACAAAACAGAGCTCCTTAAAATCCCTGCAGTTTCAACTAGACAACAGCTGGATAAAATGTAAAGAGGAGATGTGTACACAAGTGTATTGTGTTTTTCTTATGGTTTTTCACTAAGCAAAATACTAGTGAAGTAATCTCTACTTCAGTTTTAACAAAAATCTCAAAGACATACCAACAGGTCATTTTGTTTAATTTAAAGCACTTAGTATTTATCAAACAGTGGTTATGCTTGTCATTAGTTTATCAATGTTTTGCTTGGATGGTTAAACATTGTTGCTATGTGCTTCTCACACAAGCCAATCAACAGTGCTCACGATTGGAACAGAGTCTGTTCTAAGTCAGTTGATGTGTTTAGTTCTTTGTTTAATTTACTCATCTCTGTGTATATGACTTTCCCCTACTCATTTGTAACAAGCTGTATATGATATGTGCCTGTACTATTGTAAATAATACTTATTTGTTTGCTGCCCACTACCTGTGTATTCTCTTCAACCTATACCTCAATAAACTGAATCACATTTAATCATCGATTTTCTGTTTCATCTGGCAAATCTTTCTTGTTGTTCATAATACTGTCTATTATTATTATTTTGCTTTCTGTCAAACAAACAAATAATTCAGGTCCATAATCTAAATCCAATCCATCAACTATGTAACTATGGTAATCTCTTAGCAATGTCCATTTCTGTCAACTTCCTGATTTACAAACCATAATGTGGACTTTAAATATTGCATACATGTACACTGTACGTAAACAAAAAATTAACGGGAATCCCTATTACATTTTCTGGGCTATAAAAAAAAAAAATAAAACAGATACCACAGCTGCAATTGTGTACAGTGCATCCGGAAAGTATTTACAGCGCGTGACTTTTTCCACATCTTGTTACGTTACAGCCTTATTTCAAATTGTATTAAATTAATCTCTTTCCTCAAAATTTTACACAAAATACCCCATTATGACCATGTGAAAAAAGTTTTC
>JAUZSU010121072.1:0-18294 GCA_034780255.1 Parotocinclus maculicauda
TGATCTGTCTGAGGCTGAATCCCTTTTTGATTGACAGCGAAATGAGCAAATCATTTTATGATGTAGGCCGAAATTGAACTTCCCCTCCTTGAAAGACCAGCATTCGCCACTGGTTCAAATGCAGTTTCATCTATGTTAAGATCTTTATATTATCAGTGTTAAGGTCCGCCACTGGTCCGGTCCACTTTCCTCCTGCGTTATAATTTTGCCTAGATCCCTTTCGCCATTTTTTTTAACGTTTTTCCCAGTGCGACATGTTGTTGTCGATCAATTGGTCTTGGCTCTTCTGTCACCACTCCTACTTTTTTCCACACACCTAATCCGGATTTATCATCATCATTATCATCAACACTCCCAGAAATCGCCAGATCATCCGTACTTTCACCCGGTTCCTGACTACGTATCTGTTGCTATAGAGTTAGCTTTATCAGTTAGCGCTTGACTTATCCCTAGCCTTTAGCTAGCCTCTGGCTGTATTTGGCTGCCATGTCATTCTACTAATTTTTTCTCAGATACTCATATCGTGTTTAATTTCCTCCTAGCTTCCGGATCCTTCTCCCGATTCCTGTGCCTGCAGTCTGGTTTCGCCAGAGCTCACAAGGATCCCGTGCACGTTGTGAAAGCAACCCACACACCACCATCAGTCCTTAAGTTCCCTGCTTCTCATGTACTTCAGCTGCCAACTTCTGGGACTAGATCATCCGTTCTCCATACCTTGGTTCACAACTCACAACTGAGTTTACTTTTAGCCTGTGTTGATCGTAATGAATTTTACCTTTGTTTTAGTGGAGCGCGAGAGGTGCAAAAAGCAGATTCTCTGTCTGTATTGTGGAGAACGAAGACACCCAATCCGCTGTTCGCCTGTTCGCCCAAAAGACCCGCCTTGCCAGTGAATCTGGGGGTCCTGGTGAGCACCAACCCAAACCCCCAGAAGGTGCCTCTCATCCTGTCTGGTAACAACCAGGAAACCATCTCATTTGCAATTATTCACTCTCCTAAGACCCCCTGGTCCTCGGGCACGCCTGGCTAGTTCACCACAATCTGCTGTCCCCACTTCCAAGGCTCCTAGTCACACTTCTCAGTCCGAAAAGCCAGCGGACCTCTCCAAGGTGCCCCAACAGTACCATGATCTCCACGAAGTGCCATGCAATTGCATGATCAACCTGCTCCCGGGGACCTCCCTACCCATTAGCTGACTATACCAACTGTTACGCTGCCTTGTTTCAGCAGCAAACAAGCAATCTTTGTGTTCGTGTCTTTTGTTTTGTTGCTGACATTTCATGCCAGGGAGAAGACCAATCAATCGCTGTTGTGTCATTAGGGTGGATTGAAGGACACCAATCGGTCGTGAACTGGGGAAAAAATCCCACCAATCACCCCAGCACATTTGCAAAAATGAGGCGTGATGTAACCTTTAAGAAGCGATACCTACGTATCTACGGTTGGCCTCGGCTCACACTAGCATAGCTCTTTACCACTGCGGACTGTGTATTAAGTGATTGTTAAAAAGTTGTGTAGTGGTGGTCACGGTTTTGTAGTGTTTCTTTGTGACTGTGCTGGAGAGTTTTTGTTTGCTTTGTCGTATGATTAGTATTATATGGTAAATAGTAATCATACTTCTTACTTTTCCCACAGTGAGAGGGGAGCTATGGAAGAAAAGATTAGAAACTGCCTGTATTGATTACCTGAATGCCATTAGAAAGCGGAACAGGTACACACTTCCACATCTCCTCAGCCTTTTACCTTCTTCAAGGGGCCACCATTTTCTTCAAACTCAACTTGCGCAACACACACCACCTGGTGCGCATCAAGGAGGGAGACTGCTGGGCCACGTTGAATACAGGGTCATGTCCTCACCAATGCAGTCCTCACCGTGTTTCAGGCCCTTTTCAATAACGTTCTCAGGAAAAGATCTGCGCAGTCTCAGAGTGGTCCACATCCTGGGGCGGAAGGAACTCCGATGATTTCTGGGCTCCACGACCTTCTACTATCGCTTCATTCAGGACTACCTCAAGGTTGCAGCGCCCCTTACCCGACAGACCTCCACAAGGATTGCCTTCCAGTGGTCCCCTGAAACCGACAGGGCTTTCCTTCGACTCAAAGAACTGTTCACCTCAGCTCCAGTCCTTGCCCAGCCCGATCACGACAACGCCCTGTCCCAACACATGACCGCGGACAACAAATTACATTGGCTTCACTGTACTCCCCAGTCACCAGATCTCAATCCTATAGAGCACCTTTGGGATGTGGTAAACATGTGATTTGCATCATGAATGTACAGTGGACAAATCCGCAGCAAGCGCCTGAGGCTATCATGTCAACATGAACCACAATCTCTGATAAATGTTTTAAGCACCTTGTTTATTCTGTGCTCTGAGCAATTAAGGCAAAGAGGGTCCAACCCAGGAAAAGCATGGTGTAAATTGACCATTATAAGCAAAATATCTCAACAAAGAGTGCCAGTGATGGTGAACACCACTTCACATCATGGAAGATCTGAGCATCCATTAATTCTTTGTAACATTATTTGAGAGAGGAAAGTCCAGCTGTTATTCACAGCTAGCCACCAACCCACAGTAGCCCTATTGGAAAAAAGAGACTCTAACAGAAACCACTTACACATCATAAATATCCTCATAACATGCAATGAATTTGTCAACCATTTGGCTTAGAAAACATGCAGACGTTACCCTGTCCTCTATTAAGCCATTGTAGTTAATCATGTAAACAGAACATGCGATTACGCTAAACACCGTCAGACACGGGGACAGAAGAGGGTTCATCTATTTGTGAACTATGTTTCCAGTCTCACAACTGTCAAGAGCTAAAAACTGTCCAACCAGAATATAGATGGATTCCTCAACCACACAGTCTTTTCCTTTGAGTTTCATGTCTACTGGAGACATTAAGAGGTAAATCTCTAAAGCATACATACAGAAAGGAACCCAGCTGTGTGATAGTTTCACCATTCCCCTTTGCGCATAATTTCATTTTGACACATGGAATAAGGAAATTGACGACTGCAGTGCAAAAGCCACACTTAGGAGTCAAATAGAACTTTTTGCCGAAGGTGAGGAAGTAATGTTACTATGACTAGCTTACTGCAGATGAACACTGCTATGGAAGTAGGTTGACAAATTCAAATGGATTCAGAGCTTGTATCCTGAGAAATGCAAACATCTTAAAACTACTTAACTAGATGTGCTGGAAAACAGCCTCACCACCTCAGAAAATAGAATAGTGTCTTACACAGATATGATGTTCGAAGTCACAATGGCTTTATTCACCATAGTTTTTCTTCCTCCTGTAAATAACATACCGATCTACATTTCCTCTCGTCATTCAATAATGCAGCTTTTGTCTATTCTGGGTATGAACTCAAGGTCCTACAGACAGATTTATGTGGCTTTAACCACATATGAATGCCTATTCTCCAGATAGAGCAATACGGCTTCTGGGAAGGAATGCAAATGTACCACGTACAGTTCTAAACTTGAATTGCATCCCAATAAGATGTTATCAAATTTTAATAGAATGTTTCCTGCCGTAAAACTCCTTTAATATTAACTCCAACTCAGAGTTTTCAGCAATCACATGCTTGCCCACATATGTTTTCGTACTTCTGATAAATGCTGATTGGGTTATTTTTTTAAGCGCATTCATCCTGTGGGTATGACTAAACTGATAACTTGTTTACAACCATCCTGACTGCAGAACAGATAAAGTCTTCGTTTTCCTTCACAATATCCCACACTGTCAAGTTCAAATTAATTTAACAATTGTAAATTAGGAACCGCTTCACCAATCAGAATCTTCAGTCTGGTAATGGTTAATAGATCCTTGATGCTAAATCGTAGCCACATTAGATATATAGATCTGGATTTGTTAATGGATGTTAAATGTTTTAAGGATCATTGTGTAGGTTTTAACAATGAAACGCAGTTCCAAATAATGGGACAAGCACACACAGACATTACCAAAAAATCAAAATGAACAGTAGCAACAGGGAGATTCAAAGCTGACCCATTTAAATATAGAACTCGCCATGAACCATAACTGTCAAGTCTCCTGTTTTGGCCGGGAAACTACCGTATTTTACCCCTCTTTCCCGCCATCCTCCCGTATTAGTATTTTCCTGTAAATTTCCCGTATTATATTGTGATTTTAAAAAACATTCCTGTGCCTCTCCAAACTGAAATGTCACTAACCTTGCTAGAACTGGTGAGAAAAATTGTTACAGAAAATAGGATGTCATTAAAAACAGCACTGTTTGTGCTTTACTCTCATATAAAAATCAACCCCTCTGGCTAGAAATCAGTGCATGTGTGAGTTTAGAGTGGTTATGGCTATATATACTCCTGAAAAGGCCAAATATATCTAGTGCCACATTTGTTACAATTAGGTTGTACAAAAAGCAATGTACATAATGGGTACAATAACAATCTTAAAAACCTTGTTATGAGTCACGATTACTGTATCTCGTGAGATTTACTGTCTGACCGTTGGTCATAAACATGACAGCAGATATAAGGTTTGACATAAGGTTTTAAGTGTACTCTGTAGTTTTATACAGCTTGTCTGTCCTTTAATGTTGTAATGTTGTACTGATTGCTCAAGAGTGTACTAGTCAATGTTTCCTTCCGTCTGTGGTTTGTGATCAGTCTGCCCTAATTTTCAATGTCTCACACAGGACAGTTATGTATTATAAATATTTCATAATTACCATTACAAGAACCTTCAGGGGAAAAAACATATTTTCAATGTCTCACACAGGACAGTTATGTATTATAAATATTTCATAATTACCATTACAAGAACCTTCAGGGGACAACATATTTTGTTTAAAAAGCTGAGGGCGTGATACTCTTTTTTTCATCTTCATTCCACTCTTTGTAAGCTTTAGCATATATTTGTCCTTTTACACACTTCCCCTTCCGAAAAAGTGTTTTCTTTGCTCCCACAGTTAAAAAAAGACCATTCCTGATCAAACTTATTTGGCCTGTCAGGGTCAGCTGGCATCCCGACAGTTGCTGCTGTTGCACAAATGTAAGGGGACATAACACTAAATACTTGCCACTGTAGCCTAAAAAAGGTTTGTTTGATATTTTTTCAGGTTAATAATGCATAAAAATGTCCTTATATTTTCTGGTTGTATTCTTATAAAGATACTGAGAAATATTTATATATGCTCACTATACAATTGCAAAAACAATGGTATATCTAATTTAATGGTGGAGTGCTGTCATTTATTGCTATTTACCAGCAGCTTATCACACAGCTGTTTCTTCATACACTTATGAACATATAACACCAAGTAACCTCTTCTATCACTGAAACAGGAAACATTTTAAATGACTTGACTTTGCTTTTTGACCTTTATGGATTTATTGACAGGTGAAAAAAGAGTATCTTTTTATGGATTTGTATCTTTTCATCCAGTGTCACAAGAAATTTGCTTGTTTAAAACAATTTATCTTATGTATTCTGTTTTAATACGAACACTACAATTTATTAGGTAGCACAGCTCAATGCATACCTGGTAAAAAATGTTAGATATTACCCACTGAATAATACTTTTTACTTGACCTATAGTTCTGAATTGAGACTCAATTCGGACCTTAACATATGAGATTCATATTTGACAGTTTTTACTGAATCATGTCCATATGCTATAAATACACAACATAAACACCTGCATATTGTCTACATAAAATAATGTCACTCAAATTATGCTGTTACCAAGACAAAAATCGTCACATTCATTGTTGTCAATAGAATGAATTCCTGTTTGAGCTAGGCATATGTGTGACGTATATCTGACGTGTGAGCGGAATAAGAGATTGTGTTGCATAAAATTTGTTAGAGGAAGGAAGTCAGGATGGCAGAAGTGTATTAGGGAATGTTGTACAGAAAAGAAAGAGCATCAAAATAATTTTGTCCAGGGATTAAAGGGCCAGTTATCCATATCCCAATCCAAGAAAAGATGTTTGGGATTATTTAGAATAGCAGAGAAAAAAGCCAAAATCAGCACCGCGAATTAAAACACAATAAGAAATATAAACTTAAGACAATGGTGGAATATTCGGGTTAGTGTTGACCTGTAGTTTGGTTGTATTCTAATAAAGAAACTGAGAAATAATTATATATGGTCATTATACAATTGCTAAAACAATGGTATATCTAATTTAATGTTGGCCTAAGACTTTTGCAGAATGTTGTCATTTATTGCCACTTACCAGCAGCTTATCACAGCTGTTTCTTCATACACCTGTAAACATATAACACCAAGTAACCTCTTCTATCACTGAAACATTTTACAATGACTTGGCTTTGCTTTTAGACCTTTATCGATTTATTGACAAATAAAAGGGATGGACACAGATAAGCTAAAATTAGCACTGTAAATTGAATCACAAGAAGCAACATAAACAATCTTAAGACCATTGTGGAATACTTTGGTATCTATTAACATCTATATACATTTTCCATATTTTTTGCTATTTTGGTTAGGTATGCTATTTCAGAATTCACAGGGAGCAGCATGTACCATCGCAGGGCAGACTAGAATTAGCACAAGTATTGTTTGTAAAACATAAACATTGAAATGTTTTTTACCTGTTGATTTGATGTTTTTCAGCTTTATTACTTCTCTTACATGTCCCGTTTACATTTACATTATTTAGCAGACGTTCTTATCCAGAGCGACTCATAACTCATACAGTCTTACAATCCAAACAATCGTGGGTTAAGGACCTTGCTTAAGGGCCCAACTTTGGCAGCTTGGCAGAGGTGGGATTTGAACCCTTGACCTTCTGGTCCAGAGTCCAGTACCTTTACCAAAAGGCTACCACAGTCCCAGTCACTCTTGTCTTTTCATTTATTTTTCTATTATATTCCCATATTCACATGCGTTTCTTTTAAAATGCAATTAATTAAATCCTTAACTAGAGGAATTAAGTCCATTCCTCAATGATTTTTAAAGGGCATAGAGATCACCAGTGTCTAATGAATTAAAATCACACAACAGTATGACATTGGTGCTTCCATATGAGCAGACTTAAAATGAACTTTGCTATCTGCAAAAAAACTAAACAGAAGGTTTAAATCTTCCACAAAGTTGTTTACTCACATTATAGTTACATCTTTCATCTCATGAAAGCACGCCAGCATTTTACAACCCAGTCTCTATTAACTACATCTGCAAAATGTGGGCGACTGTGAAAAACAAAAATGTGGACATGCTTTTTGCACTGTAACAAATCTGTTTATTATAAACACATTACAAATTTAAGCGCAAAGCCAGTTGTTGTTTTCTGTCATTTTACTTAAGTTGTTTGTAAAACACTGGAGCAAAATAGTAAAAAATCAGCAAGGGACAATGGCAGTTCTAGATCATTTAAAATGGGGGACTGGGCTGGGGCCAGTGCTATTTAGGTACTCCCTACCTAAATAGCAAAGTCATTAAAAAGACAAATTAACACAATCCTCATTTATGGGGACCATGGGTGCAAATTGCTTACAAAAAGCATCTGTGGAGGATATCCACAATCATTTGACCTGTATGCCTTAATAAATATGTATTATAACATATTCCTACATGAGAGTGAAGAATGCAGGATGTGGTCGATTCACTTAGCACCAGCAGAGTGATTATAAAACCTGAAAGTCATTGCGAGAGTGCACACCGGGTCTCTAACCCAATATTAATAAATAGTAAATCAAATTTGCAGTGGAGTGGTGTGTAGAATGAGATTATGAGAAAGGAGAATATGTTCGGAGCGACACAACACATTGCAAGCAGCAAAAAGAATTCTACTTGCACACGCAATAATTTAGTTTACACAAACCCCCATTGGTTAAACCAAATCTACTAGCACAGTGTAATCTGGACTGGTTGCTAGTATTACTTTAAAATAACTATATAATTTATATAATCATTTAAACACCCAACATTCAAATATATGTATTTTAGAAAGTAAGGTACAGAGCAACGTGACTTTTGTGACTGTATTTTTCTGAGTATTTATTGCTCAAGCCTACACTTGTTGGATGGCAGTGTTCTCTCACCATGCTGTCTGAACTCATCATTCATGTCAAAAGCAATTCACACAGACCAAAACTGAATTCACTTAATATAAAAATGAAAGTTTTGAAAGTGGTGGTACCGAGCCTATCCCAGAATTCACTGGACACAGACAGAGGTGCAGCATTTACATTATAATGGGACAGAATGTTGAGCTGGTGGTACTTGAGTGTCCTGCTCGATAACAGACTAGACTGGAGGGCCAACATGGAGGCTGTGTATAGAAAGGGGATAAGCAGACTCTACTTTCTGAGAAGGTTCAGGTTCCTTAAAGTGTGCAGCAAGATGTTTTCAATCTTCTACCAGTTTGTTGTAGCTGGTGCTATCTTCTTTGCAGCAGTTTGTTGCAGAGGCAGCATGAGAGCAGGGGATGCAGAAAGATCAATAAACTGATCGAAAAGGCTGGCTCAGTTTTGGAGTGCTCACTGGATGGTTTTGAGCTGACGGTGGAAAGAAGGGCACTTAACAAACTCACTACTATCCTGAACAACACATCACACCCACTCATGACCTAACGATCAGACAGCGAAGCACTTTGAGTTATAGACTTCTATAGCTCGGAATGGTACAGGAGATCATTTGTACCAACAGCACTTCAGCACCATACATTGCACATCTTGTAATATCTTACAAGTAGTTCTTTTAATTTAGATTGGGTACGTATTGTAACAGTTATATGTTCATATTCATAGCTTATTCAATTTATCTTTTTTTATTCATGAGTGTCTGTTAATTCACAATATGTAATATGTCATGTCATATGCCATATATCTGATCTTATTTTTATTTATACACCCCATAGACAGTGATTTGCTTACTCAAATTACTCTTGATTTTACTTTATGTATATTTTAACTTTATGTAGCTGAGCTGCTGTAATAAAGTGATCCATCCATCCATTCATTTATCCATGCCTGCCTGCCTATGTATGTATGTATCTGTCTGTCTGTCTGTCTGCCTGTCTGTCTGTCTGACCGCCTGTCTAAATATGTGTGTAATTATACTTAGTACTTCACCTGCAACATACCAATAAGAACAAACACAACCTATTAGACTACTTTAGTACAGGTTATTTGACATCACATTACCAATGAAGGATTTCCATCCTCTTCTCAGTACATGAAAATGTCACAACCACTGTTTGTGGTACAAAGTACATTACAGATGTAATGGGAAAAATTAGGCAGAAAATGCTGCAGTATTAATTTGTGAGAAGCCACCTGTGTTTTTATTTATAGCATTACTCATAACACACAGTATGCTTCTTATACACGATGGGCCTAGAATGAACGCTGGACCCTACTCCCACCATCTGATTTCATTTTCATTCTTTGTTGTTCAGCTGTAAATCAGGAGGTAGGCTAGCTTTTGGGCAATCTCAAAGTCCTGGGAGATGTAATTGCTCTCAGATTACATCAGAAATAAAGATCCACCTAAAAAAGAATATTCCATCCATAGATCTCAGCAGCCGACATATTTATTTTTCATTTATAGGCTGTTGTGAGATAATACTGCTTCATCACCACTGAACTAAAAATGTTCACATGTATCATCCAGTGTGAACATATTTTTGGGTCAGAAACACGTTCCACTGACCACTATGACCTATCATGAGACAGTCGGACCTCAGCATGACGTCTAGACAGCTAAGCATCTCAGCATGCAGTCCTTCATTCCAGCAGAGTCTGAGGTCAGCCTCATCCTCCCCCAAATCCAGCACCCTTAAGTGCAGGAAACGTGCCTCACCCAGGCATACACACCCAGCCAGACCAGAGACACACGAGTGTCCATGTACGTCTTCCATAACTGATCAGCACTTCTAAATTACAGCGTTGTGGTGTCTGGCTGGGGGCTTGTGATGTCTAGCCAACAGGGAGAGCTGTGAACCACAGAGGCCTGTGAATAATTTCTCCACGGGAAGTGGCCTGCTCACATTAGCTCCCGGCACTGGCCGCTCCCTAATGTTCTCGCCCACATGGTTTCAATCTCTGTTCACAAACACAGACCAAATGACACTTAAAATTTGGTTGTGACAAGCATTCAGATGAGATATTCTCAATCATGGCTGAAATGTTTTTATGAACAATGGAATAAAATATCACCCTCTGCAGAGGTTGGGTTCACACAAGACATGGCTCACCATAGCTGTGGCTAAACTGTCTGTAGCAAAGAAGTAATTTACAGTTGTGTGGTAAGTGTGTCTAATATAAATATGTCTGACCATAATTAGGTGTAACACAATTTATTTGATTACAGACAATGGTCCCTTGATTACATCTCTGTACTTCAGTAATATTGTTACATTACATTGTGCAGCAAAAAACTTCTTTTGGTGATAATCTAGTTGTGCTTGGTAAATTGCACTGAAGTTTTCTGGTGCCATAAATATAATGTAATTTTCTTACTGTAAGTTACAATAATGACATGTGCAATCACACTGACACTGAAAGTCTTTTGCTTAGGTTTGAGTAACCCTCCTAGGTTTTTCCTCCTATTTACCACAAACAATGCAAACACATAGTGGCAACAGTCCATATTCAAGCTTTTTAACAACTGCACTAATCACACAAAATTAGGGGATATATCATTATGGAATATTTCATTTTGAAGTGTCCCCTATTTTTTGTAAACTGTATACTTGAAGGCCAAAGAGGACCTAAACCCCATTGGGCATTATTGGGAGCCCTTGATGACAGAGGAGGCCAAGAAATCAGTGACATAACAAGAAGCTCTTACTGGATAACATGGATCATCAGTGGAGTCCATGTCAGTTCAATTGCATACTGACAAGAGAGAACATGCCAAATATTATTTAATTCTGAAATTTGTGTAATTGATTCAATATTTTACTCAAACTAATATGCTCATTAAATTATTTGTAAAAAACATTGTATTAAATAAGAAAACATGCAAATTAAAAGCATTTTTCTCATTTAGAAGCGTGGTCTCAAAGGTTTGGCCTCCATTGTGTAGTGGTGGGAAGTGTGTACAAGGTAAGAACATTAATCATATTTATTGATCTTAGATCTCAGACACACTTACTTTTCTGCATACAAACTATTGTCAGGGTAATTAAAAAAACAAATAAAAAGTTTTAAAAAACTGTCTGAGAAATCTTCCAGATAGAGCGTATTTCCACTTGACAGCGTGGGATGGCATGGGGTTAAATTTGGGTACTGATTCTTCTGCATTTGTATTAAGGAGCGCAACATGCTGTATTTCATTGTACTGTCTGGTGAAAAAGTGCTAAAAGGTAAGTTTTGTAACTGACCCACTCACACCAACAGCTTCCATGAAACTGCAGAGTTAGAGATGATGTAATCACACTGGTGTGTTATTGTACTAAGCAACTGAGTCAAGCTCAGTGTTTTAGTGATTCAGAAACAAAAACAGTGCAGGAGTTACGGTAGTCTGGACCAAACCCCAACCACCTGCTTTAAGCCACCCTGAACCCCACTCGTTTCTGCTCTCTTACACATGATGGAAGACTGAAGTAATTACAGCTGCTAACTATGACGAATTGACTGCATAATTAAATGAGACACTTAAACAAACTGGGACTTCGCTAATCAGTCTTTCTTGCTTTTTTCACTTTGAAAAAGCGTCTGGCAGCCGTTTGTGGCAATTACACTCTTTTCCATGACCGGCCGTAGTTACTGCTCAGACGTGCACCTCCTATCATCATGCCCTTTTCTGGGTGGTATGCCAGAGATACCCTCGAGTTGGGCACACATATGGTCAACATTATCCTCCACACTTGTACAGGCTGCCAAAGGGCTAAATTACAAACAGAGCACATTATCTGTCTGTAGAGACCCTTAAATGAAAAAAACGAATTAAACTAGTGAAATGACTTACACACTGTACGCCCAATCAGGGGAACTGTTGTTTTTTGCAAAATTTAGGCCATTTTATTTTGTAGGAAGTGCAATTGCGTAATAGGTCATTACACAGCCCCTTGAAACTTCCACTAATGCAACAACAGTATTGACATTTGTATTACAAATACTTAACATCTGAAAAGCAATGACGTATATGCAATGCAAACCTGCGTTTTCTTAAAATTAATTTTACTGGTAATAAATTACCACAGTTATAAATCCTGAATTAATTTCACTTCTCTTACTTTATGAGGTTAAATTATACTCCGCCTTTATTTATGACTGAAACATTCTAAAAAGGTTTATGGTTTATTTTAAATACCACAATATAAATGAATAACAGTGGAACAAGTATGGCCATTAAATTAAAGTTAAAATAAAATAACATGACTAATGCTTAATTGGAAACATGTTAGACTGGGTGGGTGAGTTTATGATTAATGGTTTCAGAGGCTGAAACATGTTTTTCGTTCCCTAATAGGCTTAATTGAAACAGTACATCTGATCAATTCAGTAGTGTGTAAAGAGTTATCCTTCTACTCCGTTCTGTATACTAAAACTCTAGTCTTACATGGATTTGATTTTACTTTGCATAGGTTTGGAGAACTTCATTTATTATAGTTTCCCAGGATGACATATGGAAGTGCCAAGAGTGTAGATAAAAGTCATGCACTGGTGATATGTAGGCTGGGTCTAACCAGGAAACAGTGCCATAAAACTAATCTGACATTGTGCTTCGAGCACAGCCATGGAGAGCCACGGTATCCCACAAAAATCAACGCCTTATCCAGAGTGCATTACAATCTATTTACCTCTGGCTTGCATATGTTGCATACAAAATTCAAACAATTAAGATTTAAGGCCTTGCTTAAGAGATTGACAGTGACAGATCTGGCACTTTCCAGTAGCTTAACTACTGTGTTGATGACAAAAATCATGACAAAAATCATCATAGTCAAATCTAACAGAATTAGAATCATATCACAATTTATAGTGTACTGTGATTTTAAAGTATTGCCTTATTCGAACTGCTGTGGTATTAGGTAATCCAGCATTTGTTTGTGTACTATTGTGATTTGGATACCATACAACAATTTATGATTTATTAATGCAGAAATCCAGTTGATTACAATGGGAATTTTGTTGCAATATTTTATTGTAATTGTATTTGTAGTGTCATAAAGACACTCTATAATTTCACAATTTCAAACATATCAGTTATATTTATTTAAAGAAAGAAAATTCTAGTTAAATAAACACCAGGGGAATACTTAACTTAGATAGGCACTCATCTTAGAGAGAAAACTGTCAAATCCAAACCTGCTTGTAATGTGCCGTCTAGACAGTAAAGACAGGCGATAATCTGAGCAAACCCAGGCAGCAACATCTGCTGTGTAGGAAAACTGTTTCAGACAGACATCTCTCATCTGGCCCATAACAGCATGGACATGAGGTGAGCACTCTGGATTTCCCCCAGTTTCCAGCAGGATTCTGTTTATATACACTGTGGTTATGGGAATATGACCAACATGGACACATTTGCAACAAAAAGGTTTACTGTTAACCATATTAACTGAGGACTATGTAAGTCTGAATTGGACTCACAGGAAATAATCAGGTATTATTATATTACCTGAAATAGGTTCCGTTACGTTACGTTTCCATATTTTTGTTGCTTTGTGAAGTTTGGTTCAAACTGTGTATAAATATAACTAGCAAATCAAGACACTGAAGAAACATGTATGGACAAAATGGCAAAATTTCTATGTAAAGGTTTGTTACGTATCCATTCACAATGTTATTTGCATATGTCAGAAGTCAAGGGAATGTCTAATACCTATACTATGATGTAAGTCTACTATTTACATAGTAACAATATATTAAAATAAGCTAAGGGCCCTGTATGTTGAATCAGAAATTTAGAAATAGTTAACACGCAAGACTTGCAGTGATGATGCACTAGACAGGGTTAAAAGTAATCCACTGGACGGGCCATTACCCATTATCCATGATGGACAGGTGGTGTCAAAACCTTCTGAATGTTTTCAGTGTGCAGACACCCAAACATGTTTTGCCATTATAGTGCAATTAAGGGTAAACACTGTGGTTTTCTGAAATATCAGTGTTGGTTAGTCTATCTCCACATGTCAGGTGAGCAAAAAGCCTCAAAATTGAGTAATGCTGAAAATAACCCACAAGATTTTAGTCTGAGGTGATCTGCTAGAATGGCTGGACTGAATGAACTACCTGTCGCAAAAACAGTGTTGTTAAATTACTGTATAAAACTTGTATAGAACAGAACAGCCTGTGTTGGGCATATGACTGGTACTTTCTTTTGATAATAAACAACTACAGTATTCCTGCATAACAGTCTTGCAACTCGTTCCGAAAAACGTAGGAATAGTAAAGCATTTATCACTTTCTAATGTTGCCATTCCTTACAACACTTAAAATGCATTTTGCCCATGTAGGGTTTCTGGTTATTTTGTCCGATTCATCCTGCAATCGCTTAATAATTTTAAGATGTGCAACATTGCTGGATCCTTGTTGTTGCATTTTTTCTCAAGTTCTCCACAAAATATTCTGGGTTCACCCACAGTCCAAAGACAGGCATTTTAGGTTAGCTGGTGTGTCTAAAGTGCTTTCCTGCAACCCTGACCAGGATTAAGCAGATAAAACATGAATGAAAATACATTTACACTGCACAATTATTTACATCACAAGCAAAACACACTGAAAGCATCAGTAAGGGCCTACATCGGTTTCAGCCAAATTCAGCCAGAAGTAAATTAATTGTTTTCTAGTTTTTAATTTCTCTTCATTTATATTGCGTAATGTGATTCAAAGTGATAACTTTAATACAGTCACAGTGAGAATTAATTAATGTAATGCAATTTTAATGAATAATCCCACTTGCAGAAATTTTAAAACTACATTAGTTAATAGTGGCTAATTAATATTTTCATCTTCATCTTGCCATACTTATGACATTATGTACAAATGTCTAAATGAACTACTTCATGAGCCAAAACAACAGTTTCTCAATGCAAAGCTTATGACCCATTATCACTTAACAAATCAATTTTAACACTGCAAGCTGTCCGTTGTGACCTCGTTTTGGACCCAGTGACCATGACAATCATTTTATGAGTGTAGAATGCATTCTTTCTATGCAACCTATACCTAGTCCCTGGCAAGCATGGGTCCATCCTGTCCTGTATCAAATGTTTAGGCTGCTGGTGGTGTAATGGTGTGGGGGATATTTTTTCAGCACACTTTGGCCCCTTAATTCCAAGTGAGCATAGCTTAATCACCACAGCCTACTTGTTATTGCTGATAATATCCATCCCTTTATGACCACAGTGTACAATCATCTGATGGCTACTTCTAGCAGGGTGATGTGCCAGGTCACAAAGTTCAATTAATCTCAAACTGGCTTGTTGAATATAATTATAATGAGTTCACTGTACTCAGATGCCCCCACATTCACCAGATGCAATGATGGAAAATATCCAGCACCTTGTTTGATCTATGCCATGAAGAATTAAGGCTGTGGCCAGTGAGTGTATGTTGCTGTCCTTTTAAGTAACACTGTAACACCGTTTTTAACAACATTAAACTATAAATAGCTTTATCATATATCACCAATTATTATAGGATATCAAGGTACACAAAAAACTAGAATAATTTATTAGCAGTAGGGATGCTCAGTTACAGTGATATAAACTAGGGTTATGTGAAAGTAGGTCTGGGTGACAACCACCTGCAGCAGTTTATACACCCGCGTGAACAGAACATAAAAATCAGTTCATCATGTACACTATAGAGATTGTATAAAATGGGACAAAAGAAGAACAAGCAAGTGTTTCGGTAGCCATATTTGTCCTAATGGTTGCCAGTCACAGTAAAGTTCAACATGGCATTTAGACTATGGGCTACATGTCATGTCCAAATGTGGCTCGCCGTTCTGGCTGTCAGTGCAGTTGTAGCTGTGTTCTGTCCAAGAGACTTGGTGAAGTCATCTGTGTCATTCCACGGCAATATATGGTCCGAGGGAAAAGAGAAGTGCGATCCAGAACTCATTTGCCATCAATGGATTTGCTATACATTGAAAGCAATGACAATAGTTAGACTTTAATTTAATCCGAAATACAGAGGATGAATGGGAACCATAGTTAAACAACCTAAATAAGCCCAACCAAAACCTGAGGAGTCTGTAGTCATATGAGCATCAGCATCAATTTGCAAGAAGAGCAAGGTTATATTAATGCTAGCCAGACACATTTATACCAGGCCAATTGAGGGAAACCAATAAATGCAATTTGGTGGAACAATTAATCCACTGGTGTACATGTAATAAACTAACACAGACACATGGAGTCCAAGTTCAAGATTAAGTCCGAGATCTCTGGAGCTGTAAAGTGACTGTACTAACCACTTGAGCCACCATTCCACCCAGGTAATTTAGATGTATTACGTTCAAATAAAATTTGGGTAAAAATCTGGGAGCACTAGTAAAAATATTTGTTTGGGTATAATGAAAGAGACATATACAGACTCAAAACATACCATATGTTTTTAAACTATACTGCTCACAAAAAGTATGATAATGAAATACAATGAAATATCCCATAATTTTTGTGAGCAGTGTACTTGGAAAGAAGATCAAGGATTGTTGAGTCATGTTTCGTCACAGTCACCGACGACCCAGAGGATTTATGGGAACACCTAAAGACAAGCCTGGGTAATTTGAATTAGGACGGGCACCTGTCTTAAAACCTGTGCCAAATCTAATGCGTATATCAGGATGATTCACTGTGGTTATACCAATACGTACCAGATGAAACTTTGGTCAAACCCAAATGTACAATTTTATTTACTTAATATTTTGTACTACTACTACTACTTTAAGTGTTTCTAGTATACACAATACAATATACCTGCTGCTAGGCAAAAATAAACCTGTAATAAAAATCTTTGCCATCAGTATGTTGGTGGTATGTTCAATTGTCCAATTAATTAATTATTACAAAAGATACACAAATTAAGAGAATACAAGAGCTTGTCAGGCAAAAATGTAATCATACATGATGTATGCACCATACTCATAAAATAGCTTCACACTCAAAACATCTGGCATATGAATTTCACACATACATGCCAGATTATTACAAACATTTGTGGCCTTAAATGACATTTTTGAACAGATTAACATTTTACACAGCAAGTGGGAATGAAGTTGAACCACACTGGGTTGCACAAACTGGGTGAGAAACTTCGACGTCAGCCTTTAATATGAAGACCAGCTGTAAAAGCATCTTCTCTCCTCTGCTGGGGTCATAACGACCAATGACAAAGCATGCAGTGAGGAAAAGGCTACTCTCTAAGTCCTTTGTAACAGAAAAGTGTGACTACAGCTTTGAAGATTGGCTTAGTGCTTCCAGATGTTTATATAGTTCTGATGGGCTTCATCAGTGAACATAAACCATATGTTTAAACACATGACATAACGGCTAGCCAAAACCAGGCCTAAAATGTCCGTTAGCAACACAATACCTTCTCCTTTGAGAGGCAATTAAGTGCCAGGTTCAAAGAGTCAGCCTAGAATACACAATTTTTAAGAAGTACTTCTCAGAGTGTGCAAGAGCTACTGGCCTTTAGTGCTGGGAGAATAGCACAGGCAGTTATGTACTGTTCCAGACACCCAAACAGAACAGTGTTCCAGCCAAGCTGCATACTTGAGATGAGTGACTTCATGCCGAGGCAGCAGCACACAATGTGTATGCAAACACAGCACCATGGCAACTGGAGTGACGTCAGGAACCCGATATGAAAACGCCTCTCCATGACCTGCACCATTTCATTTGCCTTAAGAGTCAGCAGTGAGCTCACTGGAGCTCTCCATTACATCAGAACAGTCAGAAAGCAGGTGAGAACCAATGAAATGGCACTGTGGCTGAGAAGAGCAGAGACGTTCTGTTCAGCTTACAAGGCTTGTGAAATGTTATGTCTAGAGATCTACGGCTTCATATGACTGAGACCTAACAGCTTTTTTTTTTACAAAGACCTAAGGTCTCACTTAAGGGAAAAAAAACTGGCCTAAACTGCAAAGTTAAACCGATGTGTATCTACACTGCTCAAAAATAAGTGGATATTTCATAAGGGACATTCATTTTTGTGAGCAGTACTTTTTCTGAAATTCGCACATTACACAAATACACAGCGGACTACACACACACACGCGAACATTACACTTACAGAAAACAGAATTTCATATTGTGCAAGATTTTCCATTACCCCTGTGCAATACAATCTTTAGTTCTTAATTTT
>JAUZSU010121083.1:0-18291 GCA_034780255.1 Parotocinclus maculicauda
TAGTGGCGCACGGAGACGCGAACGAGCGCCATTGGTAAAACGCGCGCACCAGACGGAGATGGAATCACGATAGAATCCCGATGACCCGGCCCCGAACAACGCTAAAGACCACGCCTTTATAGGCCATGCTTCAGCTGTACGGGATCGAGACATAACGAGCTAGCGGATATAACGCCTGTCCCACCGATGGCTCTGTAATGGTGACCGGCGAAGACAGCCGCACGATCCGAGCGCAGGTAGGAACCCTAACACTAAATCAAACAATAAGCCTCGAAAGAAACGTAGCGTCAGCTTTGATCTCAGCAAAGGATCTCCAACGTATTTTGACTCGATAGTAGTCCCAAGAGGTGCCCGACAAATTCAAACTAGTGAACCAGATAGCAGCGGGCTTCAAAAACATTCCCATCTTTTCGTCCTTTTTTTTCATCACTCCCAACAAGAACGTGGACCGTTTAAACTATGTCCACTATAACATTTTGAGATTACCCAATATAACTAAAGATGCACTTGAAGGACTAGCCGAACAGCTTGCTCCCACCTCGCTGATGGCTGTCCAAAACAGAATGGCCTTAGACATGTTATTGGCCGAGAAAGGTGGCGTATGTGCCATGTTTGGGGAGGTGTGCTGTACAGTGATCCCCAACAACACAGCCCCAGATGGCTCGGTCAGTAGGGCCTTGGAAAGCCTACGGACACTATCTAAAGAAATGCATGAGAACTCTGGAATAGATGGAACAATCAGAAATTGGCTTGACAAAATACTGGGCAAGTGGAAGGGATTTATTCTGTCGGCCCTAATATCGATTACGGTGTTTACAGGAATTGTAGTTACCTGCGGTTGTTGTTGCATTCCGTGTATCAGGGCTCTGATAATTCGGTGCATCACAGCCGCAGTAAAGAAAAAATATGTAGATGGCCCCAGAACATTGATGATGCCCCTAATGGCGCCTGACGATCGAGAGTCGGATCAGGAGAGACAAGTGTAAAAAAGACAAAAACAAATTGGGGACAATGCAGCACTAATAGATAACCGGACAAGTTTTGTTTTTCTTGGTAACAGTACCTTGTCGCAATATGTTGATGATTACTTGATTTTTAGCTTAACAATGATGACTCATTCTATTATAGATGTTTTAGCGCTAGGAATCAGAGGGGAGAGGCGGGTGATCATTATGCAACTTTTAGGTTTTAACACTGGATTCCAAGGTGTGGCATACTGCACATTGTCCTGAACGAAATGACAGAAATTAAACGCAGGACAAAATTAAACTCTGTTTAGTTTAGACACATAACAGACATGTTGTAAATGTTTCTCTTTTTTAATTAATAGGATGAGACTACTGAAATGCGCAGAGACGTGGTGATCCGCTGCTTAATAGTGTACTTCTCTGAAAATGTAGATGATCTCATTAAGGATTACCGTGTAAGTAAACATACAATTTACAATATAGAGTCACAATATACCAATAACATAGCAATTAACTATCAATTAAATGTGGTGTAGATAATTAACATAGAGCTGTGGGTGGCTATATAGACCGCATAGCTTAATGTCCCTCCAGATGGTTTATGTCTGACCCCTTGTGAAATAGATACCTGAGTTGCTGCACTTCACAGAGCCAAAAGGGGGTCCAACAACAATACTAGTTATGTTTCCTTAACTTTTGGGACAGTCATGTAAATTGTAAATGTCGCTGGTTTAATTTTTTTTTTTCAAGCTTAATACGTAAAACCCTTCATTTTGAAAAGAGTATTGAAAGGTTGTTTATGTGTCTATTCAAAATGTAACATTAAATATGCTTTCTTTATTTTAGAGTGCTCCATCTGATGAAGTAAAAGAGGATCTTGCACAGCACACAATCAAAATTTTCACCAAAGGTGGTTCTACGGAAGATGACCCATTGGATGTTGGTATTGTGCTGGAAGGCAGAGAAGTTTTGGCTGGGTTGTCTAGTGTAGCAAGGGCATGTGCCTTGCTACTGGGTCTGATCTATGCTGTGAACCTTAGTTACCCCAAACAACTCCGGTACATGTTTGAATTTTGTCAGAAGATACTGTTAGAACTTTACAGTGGGAAACTTTCACCAAAAGTGCACTCTCTGAAGTTAAGTTGCTTAGTTAAATATGTGGATCTCAGAGTCTTAAGAGGTATGTGCAAGTTGCTAAGAAGCAGGTGTCAGGGTTTGTTTAAAAGACTTTTATGAAGTGTAAAGTGATGTTATTTTTGGTTAATGACATGTTGTCATTTTATAATATTGAAAGATTTCCTAACTACAAACTTTGTTTTATGCACTTCATAACTAACCAACAGCAATAATAAAAATGTATTGTGCGTTCTCCCTAAGAACACATTCTTGGATTTCATTTAGTTTTGTGTAATCTGCTGCTATTTTGGTCAATGTTATTGGCATATTCTAATAACAGTGAAGTGTTGTCTTTGTAAGAAGTTGTCAGTGTATTGTGTTCACTTATTTTTCCCCCACCATACTTCTACTAATCAGTCATTAGTCATAAAAAGATCATAAACCTCATGTTTGGGTTTTTAAGATGACTGTTAAATGGTAAAACTGGCAAGCTTTTGCTCTTTTAAAACTATGCATCAGGTCTCAAGGCTTGTTTTAGGAGACATGCATGCTTTGTTCACTTTGCACTTAATCTGAATGTGTTTGGATGGGACATCATTGTTGATGTATGAGTGAGGAATGTATTATTAAAAATTATATTTAAGTAATACATTTTGTACAAGTCAGTTTGTACATTTATAATTCGTAAAGGTTAATATGTAAATTGAGCTTGATTTCTTTGAGCTTAATATTTAAAGGTAATGATAAATTGAGCTTAATATTTAAAGGTAAATATGTAAATTAAACTTAATTTCTTTGAGTTACATTGACTTAAGATTTAAAGGTAAATATGTAAATTGAGCTTAATTTCTTTTAGTTACATTGACTTAATATTTAAAGGTAAATATGTAAATTAAGCTTAATTTCTTTGTTACATTGACTTAATATTTAAAGGTAAATATGTAAATTAAGCTTAATTTCTTTAAGTTACATTGACTTAATATTTAAAGGTAAATATGTAAATTGAGCTTGATTTCTTTGAGTTGAACTAATTCGATATTACGTTGTATGAATCTAATACAATTGAGTTGAGAAAGATTTTTACTAAAAAATGCTTTAAGTTGAATTTACTTTAAAACATTGGTGCAAAATGTTGCCTTGATTTTTTTAAAGTAAATCCAAAACACAATTTTTTTCAGTGTAGGAACTATCCGCTCGCCCTTTCCGAGTCTTACTAAGAAATGGCGTGTGTAACAAAAAATCTCAAATTTGAACTCATCAGAAAAAAGAATAGATGGCCTAATGTTCATTCATTTTGTTTCTAGGCCCAAGGCATTCTCTTCCTCTTGTTGTGCTTCCTTAAAAGCAGCTTTTTTGCAGCAAATCGACCATAAAGTCCAGATTTACACAGTGTTGTCTGAACAGTTCATGTTGAGTTCTATTTGAACTCTGTAAAGCATTTAGGTGGGCTCTTATCTGGGGTGCTGTTAACTCTGATATACTTATCCTGTAATATACTTCCTTTCCTGGGGCAGTTCTGATGAGAGCCAGTTTCATCATAACATTTGATGGTCTTTTCGACTGAACTTGAGGATATTTTCAAAGTTCTTGAAATGACTTTCATTTCTTAAAGTTGATTTCTTTACTTAGTTAAGTATTTCTTGCCATAATATGTATTAGAACATTATTCGAATAGGACTATTCACTGTATTACAACTCTTCAAAACACAACTGAGGTTCTCAAACACTCCTGGTCAAGGCACAGCTCTTAACTGAAAGCCATTCCAGGTGACAACCTCATAAAGCTGACGGGTGAAAATGGCAAGATGTGCAAAGCTGTTATCTAAGCAAGAGGTGCCTACTTTGGAGAACTTAAAATATAAAACATATTTTGGAATCCAAAGTCATCTTTAGGGTTTGCAGAGAATGGTCCAAAAGAGAGAAAATATTCAGTGAGCGACAGTTCTCTAGATGAACTGCTGCTAATACCAGAGATTGAAGGAAAATAGCCAGACTCGTATGAACTGATTGAAAGACAGTAGTAAATCAATGCAGAAGAGCATCTCTGATTGCTTGCTCAAGGACTCAACAGTGGCAGCTTGGCAGCACTGTGTTTGATTCCCGGATTAGGTGACTACTTGTCCCGCTTTACTTTGTATTGTATAGCAATTTGTTTTTGTTCCTCATCACGCAAATGGAGCATTATGTCCCACTTTTTCATTCAACCCTTCTTAATTCAAAGTAAAAACATGAATACATCCGTGGATAGGTTTACTCTTTCCTTTTTGTTCAATAGTTCAGAGAAGCGCAATAAAAGCGGTAGTTGACAGTCATATGTCAATCAAGCTGTTGACATGTGCATGAACGCCTTCTCAACATTGTCAAAAAGCTCATTTCAATTTGAGTATGTGCTGTTTGGTCAGGTTAGGCAGCCATGGCCAGTGGGGCCACGAAAAAGAACCGCAGCATACTCTTGGTTAAGACCGGTGGATGGTGAATCAGAGAGAGCTTTTTGCATTTTTTTGTTAAAGCAATTTTTCTGTAGGGCATAGTGGAGAATATGATGTGAAGCGACATCATGCATGTGAGTCTTACAGGAAAAGAGCACAACAACAAGAAACATCGATGCAATCGTTTTTCATTAAACCAAATGATAACATTTCTGCAGCAGAAACGCATTTATCATGCACTACAACATACTCATTCACATAGCTGTACTTACTGCAATAACAAACTAGCAGAAGTCATTTTTCCAGACTCAAAGAAAATGTTGTGTGGACCAAAGCAGCATCCATCAAAACTGATTCATTTTTTTCCCTCTGGCAGTGAGATACTGGACCACAGAGCTTGGGTTAAAGAGCAGTGTTGTTGATTTTTATGAGAATAGCGCAGAGACATCAGAATCAATTCACGGCCAGATAACAAGGAGACAATATGACTGTCTGTGAGTTATTTTACATTCTTTTCACTCTTCAGAAAAAGCTCTTGCAGTAACAGGCAAGTTTGTTTTTTTGGAGTTGAGTTGCACTTCAGAGACTGTGAAGCAGCAATCAAGCAAGACTTCTACTAATTTCTAGAGGACTTCACTCAGCCACCTTGAAGTTATTGTATTGTATGCCTTCTCAGACAGCAACTTACACAAGCATCAGTGTTAGGACTTAAGAATTAATTTACATTTTCCCACTTCTGTGATGTGGTGGAGATCCTCCAGATTAAGGATAAACTAAAAAGCACAATTTTTTACTGTACTTGGATCGTTTCTCTTCAGCATCCCTGTGACAAATGCACATGTAGAAAGAGTGTTTTTTTTTACTACAGCATGGACTGACCAATGGAACCAGTGGTCTGTGGATCTTATCAGGAGTGAGATTCAAGTCATGAACAACTTTGGATATATCTGCATGCAGTCCTATTGCTATGGCATTTAAAGAGAAAACCTTACTGGACACAGTACCATCAGACAAAAAGTGTGAATTCAAAAACAAGTTCAATTAAAGTAAGAGGAACATTCTTTGTGTAAATTTTAGAATATATATTTGTGGTACTCTTGCTACACTAGGTTTTAATATTTGGTTGGTTTCCTGCTCCCTGTGTGTTTCAGAATAGTGCTATCCATGGTGCTCACATACCTCCTCAGTGTGTGTGCGTGTATCTACCCTACGATGAATACCAACAATCAGTTCAAATAGAATAAATTAGTCATTTCTCTACATGCTGCAGTAAACAGGGAAAACAGGTATTATGTTTTTGGATGTTTTACTACATCTGGGTCTGGAAGACTTGACATCATTGATGGAACAAGGAATTCTGACCTGTCTGGACTAGAAAATGTCAGGACATCTGTCCATGCACTGAATGTCAGGAGAAGAAACCCCACAGTAACGCAACAACCCAAAGTACACATGTCCTTCTCACAAAGATTGGTTAAAGAAGAATAAAGCTATTGATTTGTAATGGTCCTGACCTAAATCTAACAGAAATGTTATGAAAGGACCTGAAGCAAAATGTTCATAAGAGGAAACTCACCAATTTTCTAGAGGTGAAGCTGTTTGCAGTTTCATTTGCTCACACCAGATATTAAAGCAATGGTTAATATATTTTTGTCTTTCCCAGATAGTGTTGCTAATACTGGATTTTATTTTTAATATAAAATTAATCAATTATGATATTCAAGTTTGGTTATGTGCAAATATGATTGTTATTGACCATATTCCATGAGAATTATAGGAATTTCTAAAGGGTTTACAAACATTCAAGCATCACTATATATGTGGCATTTGGAACACTGAAGTAGTATAAATACTTGAAATGTATCTGGAAGTGGTAATGCAATTATCCTTTTTTATTTATCAGAATGGTGGCACAGTGGGGTTGTCTCATGGTTCCAAATATCTATGGTTCATTAATGACCTTGAACTCTGCCTGTGTGAAGTTTGCATGTCCTCTTCATGTCCGCTTGGGTTCACTCTGGGTACTCTGGTTCCTCTCACATTCCTCCCGCAAAGATATGTTAGGTAAATTGTTTGCTCTAAATTGGCCCATTTTTAATGTGTATGAAAAGTATCAAAACAATACAGCCTTGTTCCTGCCATGAATAGCCATTGATGCAAAAAGTTGTATTAAATAAACAAGCAATACATAAACCATCAAGCAGATGTCGTAATGCAAAACAACATACAAAAGTGCTTACAAAGTCAGATGCAAATGTGAGTATCAGCAACTGCAGTTTGCTGAGTTAGGTGAATATAACCCAGAATACTCTTGTTTTTATCTCAAGTGTTGAGATGTGTGAATGAAAAGCATCTGAAGACTAATGAACATTACAGAATCATTTAGAATTTTACAAATACTGCTCATAATAAAGAAGTAAAGGTCAATAAGGGAAGGTTATTTCGAGTATTGAAAGAAAAAACTCTTTTAACTTTGACAGTCGGTTTGCAGATAGCACACATGATGTTCATGTAGTCTGATTAGTGGTCAGGCAAGGAGAAATTATAGGTCTTCAATATTTGTTTGTCTGTTTATTAGTTAACATTGTGTTAGCATTAGTGGATATATTCACCAGGTTGTATCAACACATTAGTCATGTGCAAAGAGTGACCAATTAAATTACTGCATACCTTTAGAATGTGGGAGGATACCAGAGCACACAGAGTAAGCCCACACAGACACAGGGAGGACATGCAAACCTCACACAATAAGTCATGTGCCACCATGGAACCCGCAGTGTAATATTTGTCAGTGCTGTGTTGAGTTCATGTTGAGTAAGGCTGAAATAAAACAGTTGTCTTCTGATTTTTAGCCACCAGCATATGAACTACAGTCAAAATCAGTTAAAAATGATTCTGATAATAATCATGGATATTGGGATATCAGGAGCCCTGGTTTCATAATTTTTAATTGAGATCCTGGTTCCTGAAAATTCCAGACCTTTTACTTTAAATCTGTTCTGTGAGTCACAGTGGTTAGTTATGGCACTGCTCCAGAGACCTGGGTTTGAGTCTTATCCAGGCTGCTGACTGTGTGGAGTTTGTATGTTCTCCCTATTTCTGCATGTGTTTCCTCTGGGTACTTTGAATTGCTCCCACATTCCAAAGATGTGTTATGTAATTAGACTAAGTTAATATAGGATTTGGATCCTCCTGGCTGCCCGTTAAGGGGTTTCTTTAATAACGTTAATAGCTTTCCACTCATTATCTATACATAATGTTTGCTTAATTTTCCTTTTGTGCAGGAACTGTAATTGCAGATTATGGATATTATATTTTTGCTATAAAAGTGTCAGTAATTGTATAAAGTAGAAGCAATATTTTTTTTAATGAAAATCAATCGTTTTTTAATTCATTAATGTTAGCTATCATAGCTAATTCACACAGCTAGCAATGGTCAGGGGGCACTTAACTACAGTTAATGTCTTTACATTATATTTGTTGCGATGTAGCTGTTTGATTAAAGTGCAAGTAGTTTTATTTTCACTGCAGCCAGCTTTCATTCTCAAATTATGAGACCAAATAATGTCACCACAACAGTCTAATTCTAATTCTGATTCTAATTATTCTCTGCACAGACTCAAACAACAACAGCAATCTGAGGTCATTATGCCATTTTTAACCTTACTAATACACACTCTGTGGTGTATTTTTTTGTTGATTGATGCCTGAAGGTTGTATAACCAGATATTTAGCCCTGTGATTAAAATACTATTTGGTGATTAAGAAAACAATGATGTTTGAATGATGTAAAGGCCATGATGTGGGAAATGATTACTGTGATTATTCATTGTGATTGATTATTATACTCAAATTATTATTATTTTTTTTTTACCTGTATGTGGAGTGAGAATGTGCAATCAAATATGTAGAAATTTAGTGAAGTCAGTCTAGCCAAGAACACAGTGGCAGCCATTGATATAGTCTTAAGCAGTAGTAAAATACTGGACACTAAAATTATGTATAAAAATTATGTAAAAAAGCTCCTGTGGGATAGTTCTTGTCTTGTCATGACTTTATTGTGAATAGAGGGAGATACCTGCCACCTAGTGCTAAGGCTCCTGGCCTGGAGTTAGAGACACTGGTGTACTCCTTTAAAATATACTTGGGTCAGATAATGGTAAAGGATACAATAGAATGAGAGGTCAGACTTCAGATACTCTCATGATCCTGCCAGATTGTTGGTTTGGCTGCTTTTGTGGATGAATCTTTATTTCTTGCTTCTTAACTAGAGGTGGCAATTGGTTTATTTCTAATTATTCTTTATTTTGAAATAATTTTGAACAGACTCTCCATGAAAACACTCATCCAAACAGCATAGAACCTCAATAAACAAGATTACACAGAGGGTCACTGTCATTCTAGAATTACTTGCTCAGGCTTATATACTATGCCAGCAAAAATTTTGAGACCCTAGTGAAATTCTTCTATTGTGCAAATTTTTATACACATTTTATAAAATTATTATTTATATACTTCTATACAAGCAACAGAACTGTTGAATGCATCTGACTGTCATGGAAGTAATATTGTGAAAGCATGCTGGGATAGCATGGATCAACTGATTTTGCATAAAGTAGTGGAGTCCATGCCATCTCAAGTGCATGACATCATTACAGCAAATGTGGGGGACATACCCAACACTAATAGACTCTGAAATGCATGTTGTTTACTCTTTCACATATTTACCTTCTCCACCATTGTTATGCTGATTCAATGACTTATGTTATTAAAATTATATATTATATTAAAATTAACAAGAATGCAAAACAGAAGCAACTTCCAAGCAAGGCTACTCTCTGTAACATTATCAGAAACCATGTACTGTGATATTTGTAAGTTTATGAAACCTTTAAAATATTTATACATGGTCATTTGCAACTGAGGAAAATTATCCAACACTACATATCTGTGAGTGACAAAAGTATGTAAACCTGTAGGACTACAAGTTAGTCAGCTGTTTTAAAATAATATGACAATCAGGATGCGTGGACACCCTGTTGTTTTTAAAGAACATGGATCTCAAAGTATGATCTTCACAACATATAATCGCAATCGCTTTGAGGAACTTGGTAAAATATTTGTGGATTCTTAAGTGGCTAGAAAGGTACCATAGTTGTTACTAGAGCAACCAAAAGTTTGGACATCACCGATCCACATTCAAAACCAGAGAGGTCGACTAACAAAGATCACTCCAAGAGCAAAGCATGTAACATCCTGCAAGGTCACAAAGGAACTCACTGTTACTTCAAAGCAACTAACAGCATCTCTCACATTTTAAACTGTTAATTTTCATGAGTCCATATCAGACGAACACTGACCAACAAGCAGTGGCTTTCTCTTGAAAAAGTACTATGCTGCTCAAATGAAAGTTTGCTAAAGATCAAATGGCCAGGTCAGATAAATACTGGGCAAATTCTAATTCAAAATTTTTAATTTTGTATTGCTGCACAAAGGGAGCACACCGGATTCTAAATGCAAACGTTCCCAATACTCAAAGATATTTAATATTGGACAATTTTCCTCAATTATTAAAAAAAGTATAATATTTTGTCTCATTTACTTAATTTGGTCTCTTTATCTACTTTTAGTACTTGTGACTTGATGTCATATTTATTCAGAAGAACTAAAAATTCTAAATTGTTTACAAATTTACAAACACGACAGCAGGCAACCCAATTTGGGTCCAAAAGGTCATAACTCATATCCAAGCAACATTCACATTTCATGCCCCTCCTGATCCACAGACCTTTTTCCCTATAAACTCATTTACAGTCTTTTTTTTTGGCACCTCTCTATTACTGCAGACCTTGCAGAGGGAGAACAAGACAAATTCACAACACTTACCCTTGACGAAATCAATTTTTTTTGTCCTTAGCAGATACATCAGTGACTTACAAAATAATCAGTCATGTTTAATACAGTCTAAGAAGTTGCTTGTGCTTAAGTGGCTAAAAGTGAAGGCTTAGCCCACTTGAATATTTTATACCGTTTAAACGTGCTTAGATTTACTTCGTAAGTTCTTGTAGAAACTAAATATAAAATAAATGTCCATGGCCACTAAATATAATATCTATGTCCACTAAAATAGAACTACAATCACAACAACAAAACTGTTCCTATTTTGCATGAGAAAGTGCTCCTTGGCTGGGATGCCAGTCCATCACAGTGCCCCATAACTGCATTCACAAGACCAGCCCTGCATTTTATTCAAGGTGCAACTATTTACAGCAGTTAAATCAAAAAAATATATTAAATAGCAATTAATAATAACTAACAAAAATGTAAATGAAAATATACCAATTAAAAAGAAAACAATAAGTACTCTAAACTGTATGTGAATCACATTTTAGGTTAATGTATGGGTTTCATGTGTTTATAGACACTGTAAGTATATTTATCTATATTTCTAGCAAGATCTTTTTTTACTTTATAGCAGCATAGTGTTTATTAAGAATTATTACCTTTAAGTCCAATTAAACAGAACAATGTAATAATCAAACTAAGTTATTACCTAGAAAAACAAGATACTACACAATACAGCTTAATTTTCATTGTTAACAGATTTATACATTTTTATATATAACTAGGCATGCATTCATTCTTTTTGCCTAACATCACTGTGGAGAATGCGCTTCCCATTTCTACATGCAGAGACACAACTGAAGCATTAACATAGTGTTTATCCTTCATTCAGCGTGCAGGACAGTTACTTTGCACATGCAGCAGCTCTTGCAGGGATTTACAGTCCCGGGTGTGGCTTTAACATCTTGACACACAATATCACTATAAATAGCACTGACAAGCTAGCAAAATGCCCTTGCACATTAAAGCTTAAGGAAGGGTATCGGTAAGAGCAAAAGTCCATAACAAGTACAAATGTTCCAAGCCAGTACTGAGAACAGGTATCAGGGGAATCATCGACACGAACATACAGCGCACATGATTACCTAAAACACAAAAATACATTTTAAACAATGCAAATCTTTTTGGTAGAAAGTTCTCTTTGGTTCTCTCAAAGTGAAAATGTGAGATCAGCTATCAGCTGTTATTCAGAGATGTGATGTTGGTATTGTATAGAAAATGTAACATCCCAATCAAAACAACAATAAAAGCAAAAGAAAAGCACCAAATCTTACTTCTACTTCTTCTGGTCTAGAGCCTTTTGGGTTTGAAGCCAGGGCAGGGAGCTTGCAGCACCTGATCTTGCAACTAAACCCCTGGATATAATCCAAGAATAATACTTAATCAAATGTTGTAGTTCCCACAGGTGGTATAAATTGTTACTTGTGAATGAATAAACTGACATGGAACCCAAAATGGATACATAGACTAGAAGTCTCAGATTAGAAATCACCAGTGAGACTTAAAACATTTGGCAGTACATGTACTTCACATACACTGACTTTCAAATGGAAAGTTCTTCCTACAGCTGTATATTTTCTGTTAGCACAAGCTTAGTTGTAAGTGTCTCGTGACAAATGCATTAACATAGCAAACTTTGTATTGCCATGTCTTAATACACAGTGTATTCTTCAAACCACTTCATAAAACTGTCCTGCAATTCTAATTTATTTCTTTCCAATTAAAAAAAATGAAATGAAAATGTTTTTTAAAGGTTGTATGGTCATTTTTTACAAATTCAAATCATAAAAATTTGGGATGGTTTTGAAAATGCAAATTAAAAAAGTTTCTTTCAAATGTATATTTATTTTATTGCAAACAGTATGAACTCAAGATATTTCATGATTTGTCTCATTTCACTATTAATGTACTGCATTTCAGGCCTGAAACAGTTGGAACAAGGGCAACAAATTAGAAATTATGTTAAAAATAATGATGTGATTTCAGACAGGTTATGTCAGGTTATGTATCTAAGAGATGGTAAAGGACCACCCAGGCCGTTATCAAATACAAGTTCAAAAGCCAGGGTGTGTCATGGTATGGGGCTGTGTAAGTGCCCTTAGCTTCTGTAATGGCAATATTCATAAAAAAAATATATTGAGATGTTAGAGGAACACATGCTGCCATCAACAAGACAATGCAAAACCACATGCTGTATACATTACAAAGGCATCGCTGCGGAGGACAAGGCAACGGTTACTGGACTGGCCTACCTGTAGAGCTCAATAGAGAAGGTGTGAAGAATTTTGAAACACAATATGTGATAATGACAACCCTCTACTGGTGCATTCTGTAAGACAAGTTTGCAGCAATAATGAAACAAAATCACACCTGAAACACTGTGCCAAAATCTCTTTTACATGTTGTGAGAAAGAATGGTAACATTACAAAGTGGTAAATGCTTTACCGTCCCAATTTTTTTCTCTACCAGTTTCTTCTGATTTGGGGGTAGTTCAAACAGTGTCACAGTAAAGATTCAGCTACTTTTCCTTCTATGCAGCTTGTACTGCACGGTGGCTTGGTGGGTAGCATTGCTGCATCACACCAAGAAGGTCCTAGGTTCAATCCAAAGGTGGAGTGAGCTGGGTCCTTTCTGTGTAGAGACTGCATGTCCTCCACTGGTTCATGTATGTTTAGACCAGGTACTCTGGTTCCCTCCCAAAGTCCAAAGTTTAGGTTAATTGATTACACTAATTGGCCAGACCATATCATATATATATATATATATGGGGTCTGTGATATTTATATATAACATATGTATGGCTAAACTTGTGTAAAAACGTTCTTGCCTGAATTATATGGCCATGGTTGCTGATAGCGACATTAAACAAAACAAATAAACAAACATCTTTCCACCTCTCAAGCTCAATGGAAGTGCCTGATTTGATTCATAAGCGTGTCTGGAAGAAATGGGCCATCCAAACAAATTAAGTCTGGTCTGCTATTTACAGAGCTGCTTGTCTCCAATGAATTCCCTAAAACATTAAACCGCCAGCCAAAGGCATGTTTTGGACATGGACTATGGCATCTCTGTGTAAGTAGAAAGAGCTGCTTCAGAACAGCCTTGCGAAGAAGAATATACACCCATGGGTCAAGAATCTGGTTCCACGTGGCCAGGCGCACAGTCAGCAGCAGGTAGCTGTATCCACTATTTTCTTGTAATTGCAAGCTGGTGATAATGACTGTAACCTGGGCACAAATCAAACAACCACAAAAATAATTAATTTTAGATCAAAATTAATTACATTAGGCAAAATGATGACCTGAAAGGTTAGGGGAAGGTGATGGATTTTTAATGGAACTAATACAAAAAAAGAAGTGATGTCCTTACCAGAAAAGGACCCCAACATACCCATGACACCAACATGATAGCGAGCAGCTGGCAGATCATTTCACAATGAAGAGAACTTCTGCGACACTGATGGTAGTCACGTTTATGGTGCAGTCTGGACCAGAGAAGAGTAAATCCAGTCACACTGTTGCATACAAAAGAGACGAGTAGAGCCAGCAATCCCAATACAGAGAAGATCATGGGAAGGAGGACATCAAGCCAATCACGTATCCCCACCAAGCGGAAGAAGCACCAGCTTCGGGACCCCTGCACCTTGTAAGGGCGCCACACTAACACTGGCAGCAAGGCCACAATCAAGGCCATGAGCCAGGTCAGTAGCAAAAGCCTGTTGATGTGTTGAGAAGTCAAAACTGTGGAGTGAAACAGTGGCCGGGTCACTCCAATACAGCGCTCCACAGCCATAATGCCTCCGAGAAGCAGGGGACTCAGGCCAAAGAAAGCCATGCAAACGCCAAAGAACCCACACAGAGTATGTTTGGGGTCAAAATGTTCCCAATCTTTGTTTGAGGTATATACATAAATAGCCAGAGAGCCATTAATAAGGTGTCCCAAAAAGTCAGTCACCACCAGTCCACTTGCACAAATCAAGAAGGAAGCTTTGGATTTGAGATGGAGACGTCGGTAAGCTTTCAGAAGGATGAAGAGAGCCAAAGTATTCGAGACGATGCCCACTGTCATAGTTATAACCGAGGAAGTCACAGAGACATCTCCTGTGCTACAGCTCTCATTACACTTAGTGCTTGATGTCAAGAATCCTGTTCGAGCTGTGCTATTGCAAGACATGATAAACCAGTCACATCTGCAGCACAATCAAATTAAAGAAAAGGTCAAAGAAGATATCTTTTTTTAGTATGTTAACTGTTAGTATAGTTTATAACAAGTGCTATAAAACTTACCAAAAAAGACAAACGTAAATGACCTATAATACATTATAGCCTTATTAATCATGGACAACTGATTTAGCTACAGTATATTTGTGTTCTACTTCTCAGGTAGCATAGTGACACAATAAAGTGTTTTAAGTAATTTGTTAGACTTTTTTAATATGCTGAAATATTTGAACATCCCATGAATAAAAACAACAAAGCTTACTTGTTCAAAGTAGTAATAGCATTCAGACTGAGCCGATGCTTTCTTCCAGCAGTCGAAATCATATGATCTGACAGAAATTCGCTCTGAAACCGTTAACAAGAGATCTTCCATTTATAGAAAAAGTTCAACTAACCTGAAGCTTTTTGAACATTGTAATGCTCAGCTATTTCGACTATAAAACAGAACAATTACTTCTAGGTCTAAACAATTGCGTTCTGTTTGGGTCTCCTGTCACCATGTCCTCCCAGCTGTACAGTGCGATGTGAAAAATGAACTGATCTAAACGTACAAACGGAAAAACGCCCGTAGGGTTGCCAGATTGTTCTGACTGGCTCAGTTTTTTCGCATCACCGCCCTCCATCCCAATTTCCTCAGCAACTGACGAGAATTAGACTTGGGAATAGACAAGTCAAATATGTGACAAAAACAGCATATGAAAATATTGATTTTGCTGGCTGTTATTATACATACACACACACACACACACACACAATCTATGTTTTTTATTGTTTTTAATCCAGGTTTGACTGAGTCTGTCTCCACTACTGTCCCCAATGTCTCATTATCTATCTCGGTGTCTCAGGGTTGTCCTACTGTCTCACAACGTCTCATTATTGTCTCAGGTCTCATTCACTCATCTCACCCCTAACGTCAAAGTTCTTACTGACTTTGTTCTCACTCATTTCACAGTATCGCCGTCTCTTAATGTCTCTCACTCCGCTGTATCTCACCGTCTCGTTCATTCTCAGCTTTACTCATAATTGTCTGTGATGACGAAGTGCCCTAGAGAGAAGAAATAGCTGAGAGGAGACGAAGAGTCTTACTTGAGACAGACGATGGCGATGACTACCACAGCAATGATGAAGACAAATCCAGCCGTCGCCGAGCCCACGATCAGGGGGAGCTGCTCCTGCAGGGACTTATCTGCATCGACTGGGGGACAGAGACACAGAGGGAGACAGAGGGAGACACAGAGAGACAGAGGGAGAGACAGAGGGAGACAGAGGGAGACAGAGAGAGACAAAAAGAGACAGAGAGAGACAAAAAGAGACAGAGAGAGACACAGAGGGAGACAGAGAGAGACAAAAAGAGACAGAGAGAGACACAGAGGGAGACAGAGAGAGACAGAGAGACACAGAGGGAGACAGAGAGAAACAGAGGGAGACAGAGAGAGAGACACAGAGAGACACAGAGAGACAGAGAGAGACAGAGAGAGACAGAGAGGGAGACAGAGAGAGACAGAGAGGGAGACAGAGAGAGACAGAGGGAGACAGAGAGAGAGACACAGAGAGACACAGAGAGACAGAGAGAGACGGAGGGAGACGGAGGGAGACGGAGGGAGACGGAGGGAGACGGAGGGAGACAAAGGGGGAGACAAAGAGAGACAGAGAGGGAGACGAAGGGAGACGGAGGGAGAGAGATCAGTGCTAAGGTTCTATATATTTATAGTGTGTATTGTGTTTGTGTATAGATATTGTATATAGAGTGTTACCGTGGTGATTGGTGCTGAAGTGGGTCGGGTTGCTATAGCGACCGTATCCTGCTACCGTCCGGGCTCGAACCTGCACCACATACGCCGTGGCGGCCTTTAGCCCTTCGATCCTGGCTGAACTCCTCTGAGCCGTCATGGTGTGTGAGATGGCTTCACCCTGATCCTACACACACACACACACACACACACACACACACACACACACACACACACACATTAAATGACAGAAGGGAACCTATTTCTCACACACACACACACATTAAATGACAGAAGGGAACCTATTTCTCACACACACACACACACACACACACACACACACTCTTTAGTGCACTAGGGTTTAGAACATGGTTCCTGATCGACTCACCTTCTCGTGATATTTAATCTCGTAATCCAGGATGATTCCGTTCGGTTTCTCCGGGGGAAGCCACGAGAGACTCATCGCGTTCGCCGACGCCCCCATCAGGTGCACGGTGGGAACTGCAGACGGAGCTGCGGAGGGACAGTTCAAACGATTCTGAGTCAATTAGGAAAACAAACGAATCACCACAAATGAAACTGATTTGCTTGTGATGCTGAATTGATGAAACTGAACGTAAACACGGCCAGCCTTTAACATGATTAACGAATCATGATTCGACTGTGATTATCGTCCAAACGATTCACCTCCAATTAAATGATTCACCTTAAACACTGACTTATGAACACATCTGATTCAGTTTAAAATGAGTCGTACTGAATAAACACTTCTGCCGAACATTAACGTGACTCAGTTCAGATTCAGCAACGATGCACAGTGATATAACTGTAAATGATTCATCAAACTAAAACGATTCACCACAAAGAACAATGATTCAGTACAAATGAAGTGATTCAGCACAAGGTGGCTGGAAATGAGCACAATTTAAACCGAATCCCGATTCGACTCACTAAAGGATTCGCTCCACACACCTACTGAACACGACCCGATCAGGAACCACACAAATGATTCTGAGTGAAGAAACCACAAATAAACTCCAACATTTTAAAATCACGCTTTTAAACGATTCCCAAGGATTCGACTGGAAAACAAATGATTCACTTTGAACAAAACTGATTCTGAGCTGTTAAATGACCATCAGAAGAATTTAAATGAATCGCACCAAATCCTGGATGACTCATCGTCAGCACGAACGAACACGACAAACGATTCGGCGGCAACAACCAAAATGATTCAGCACAAACGAAATGATTCATCAACGAGAATTCAAATCAAATCAAATAACTCGATTTTATTCTAAATTCAGCAAAGTGAATCAGTGTGATCCCTCACACACACACACACGCACACGCGCACACACACACACACACACACACGCACACACCACAAAACAATTCAAGACCAACAAAGACAAAGTGATTCAGTTCAGCTTCTCAAAGGCAGACAGTGTGTGTGGTTTTTTGGATTAAATGGGTTCGTAAATCCCTCGTGAGAAAAGAAACAACTGACAAACCAGAATGCTCAGTCCACACCCGTCACACACACACACACACACACACACACACACACACACACACACCTTCCTTTTACCTTTCTGTTATTACCTTTTCTCGTCTCACTCTTTACTCATCCCTTGTTTTTTTGTTCTGTTTTTATTTGATCTTTTAGTTTTTTCAGTACTTTTTTCTCTTCTATCAGCTTTATTCCATTACCATCTATTACCCCTAACCCTCTCTTTATTTCTCTTTACATATTTCTACACTGCTCCCAAATATTAGGTTCAATCCAAAACGGTTCCGATAAGAATCTCATAAGATCTGCTGGATCATCTGATCCTCTCAGTGTGTTTTGACCCTCTTCGGTGACCATACACCCTACTGAACAGGTAATATGGGGGCACCCTGGTCCAGTTTAACCTGCTC
>JAUZSU010121094.1:0-18291 GCA_034780255.1 Parotocinclus maculicauda
AAAAACACAATAAAGATAAAACTGGTTTTGACTCACGTCTTTGTCATCTATAGTTTGATTTTAGCAAGAGAAAAAAAATCGATTAAAATCGAAAATCGGATTTTTTGTGAAAAAATCTAGGATTTTATTTTTAGGCCATATCGCCCAGCTCTACCTGATAGGGACGTGAAAATTACCTGAAGTTGCTGACCCATATGTGGATAATTTTCTGGACTATACTGCTGTCACATGTTTGGCTGGTTACAGTAACATCATTTAGCAGATGCCCTTATCCAGAGCAACTTAAAATTTATAAAGTCTTACAATCCAAGCAATCAGAAGCCTTGCTCAGGGACCCAACAGTGACAGCTTGGCACTGAGACCTGAATCTGGGCCTTTTGGTCGATAGTCCAGTACCGTAGCTGCTAGACCACCACAGTGTCATGATTAGATAACTGGATGAATACGTAGGCATATGGGTACTCCTAATAAAGTGATCGGTTTATTATTAAACATCAGTATTAATAATTATTTGAACTAATCACCATAATTGGCATACAAACACAATGTTCTAGTTTCTTCATTAAAAGGTTTTTTTCTGCGTTTCTGACTTGGACACAAAGACTCATTTAGAAGTAGGTGATACATTTTATATGCCAAGTCTGTGTGCCATGATTTTCCTCCAACTTGTCAATATTTCTATAAGTTACATTAATTTTGTGTCATTAGTGTGATAACCGTTAATTTAGATAAAATACCATTTTAACAGCACATTTGCTGATGAGGCACCTGTACATACAGGACGTTTAAAAAGTGTCTATGCACTATTCTACATAAAACACAGAGCACCGCTGGCCTACAAAAAACATTTACAATATACAACACACTTATCCACAGTGACCTACAGAAGTGCTTACAGAAGCTTTGTAGTCTTAGTAGAGACGCACAGATTTCTGATTTTTTTTTATTTATTTATTTACACACCCTGGATGCTTCCGATTTTCTGTCTAAAAACCATAAAATTGCAGCATACAGAAACATTTTGGTTCAATTTTTCTTTTTAACTTCTAATAAATTGCTAAAGAAAGATAGCAAAGGCTGCTGGCTTGTGCCTGGCTCTGCTAACTTTAATCTCTTTGCCTTAGTTAGATTTGTTAAATTCCAAGTGTTCAACGGGTTAAAGCAGTTTTAAAATGTCTTATTAAATTCATACAGCTAAATGTTTTCAAAAAGTCCCTCCATAGCTTATTTTCACGCTACCTGTGTTGCAAACAGCACACTTTAAAGAGCTTTGATGCTAAAGACATGGCTGTGTCTGACATTTATCCCTACACCCTCATTAGTATTGCGACGTATAGGGAGCAATTACTGACCAGCACTCAACATGACTGAAACCTAACACTTATTAATCATGAACATCAGTCAGCCCCGGTCTCAAACAATTTGCAGAGTGGCTGAGCCATCTCTAAAGCTGAAGTGGATTCAACCTGTGTGTGCGTGAAGATGTGCTGCATGGACATTATAAACAGCCAGTGTAGCTGTGAGGCTTACATATCTGGCTCATAAGATAAATGCTTGCACAAGCTTGTTCTTAGTGCCTAACAATAAATTACATCCCAATAAAATAGTTCAACTGCCCTCTGTGTTCGACAAGACCATACAAAAAGCGACACAGCAACAAGACATGAAATATATCGTGATTCTGTCCTACATGTGTAAAAGGCTCTCCAAATTGACTTAATGCTTTTAAAACAAGTGACAGCTTTACAAAAGTGACAATTCTTAGAATTGGATGAAAATTTATTATGTTTTGACTTTTTAAAACTTTTGAGATTTGTATTCCATCAGTGGATTAGCTGATTCATTGATTCATTCAGCATGCATAACTTCACCATATTTGGATAGATGACGTCTAAAAGCGAATTTCTGTAATAACTTGGCAAGTTTTTCAAAACAAATGGCTTGGTCAATTATCTGTGCTTTTCATAGTTAGGTTTTTTTCAGAATCTATACTTCTTAAAAACATGGTTTAAAAGCAAACTTGGTGGGAACATCAATAAAAAATTTTGGGAAATGAAAGTTAAAGTGTGAATTTGTGGAGGTCTCACTTGGCTGTGGCTCGGTGCCTGTCCTGGCAATAAGTGCCTGCTTTTACCAGAGCCCCTAACATATACACCCAGAACCCATAGACTAAATTTAGAATTTTCCCAGACAAGTAATAATTTCAGATTTATCATTCTTCCTCATTCTGATGAGGAAGACAGCAGTGCATGGTGTAAGAAGTCATGTGACACTGGGAAATGTGGTGAGGAAAAGCAGTAGGCAGGTATAATTTTGTTTTTCACTTTCACAACATAATTCAACACTAATATAAAACAAGCATTATATGTTAAGCTTTATTTTGCCCAACTGTAGTTTAATGTTACGTTTTTAAAGCATGTTTGAGGTACACTACGCATTCTGATATTCTCTTAAGCTCGACTGGGAACTCTACAGCGAGTGACCTAGGGAGTCAAGTGGTGGAGACGTAAAGAACAGTGTGGGTATGTGCAATGTTGTGATATATACAGTACATATAAAACTCCTCTGTTTACGATACAATTAAATTTAAATTGATTTGCCGGAACTTATCCCCATCGTGATCAGAGACTTTCTGTATTCAAGACAAAAATGCATTCTGTTGGAAGCTTGTATGACGTACTTTTATGTCACACAGCACTTTATTAAAGTTACAAAATAATAGGCTGCAAATAATAACCAAGTATTTCAATTGCTTGACGACACCAAGATCCCCCCCATAAGGAAATGGAATTACATTAGTGTATAATGCGTTGATGATTACCTGGCAAACTTGTGCTGACTGAGTCCCAAAACGTTTCCTCTGATCTCTGAGACTATTTTGCTCTTGTCTTCGGCACGACCATGCTCCAACACATGCTGAATGACGTAATTACCATATTGATCCTACAGACACCCAACAATAAACAGACAGTAAGAGGAATGACAAAAGAAAAAATGAGGGGAGAAAAACAGGATGCCTGAATTGTTACAGAAGCGTAAAGATGTAGCACAATCATTTTTAAGACATTGATGATGTAACAATACAAAAAAAAAATGTTCCTTACTTGGACCAGCTGCTCAGTGTGTTGGTGCAGCTCCTCCAGTATTGGCAGTGTCTGCTCAGGAAGACAGTGCTCCAAAATGCGCTGGATCACTCGGCAGCCGTAGGGGTGTGTGGACAGAGCAAACACCTGGGTGACACAAACAGTAAACATGCGTCTTTCATCTTTAAAGGCCACTTCAATCAAATTAAAACGCATCAAGGGAGAACCCTTTACACACACACGCACGCACATACACACACACACACAACCCCACAAGCTTTTATGTACAAAATTGACATTTAACCATAGTCGAAAGCCAGTTGCTATGGTGACTCACCTGTCCCTTAAAAGCATCAATGATGAATTGAAGAGCATGGGGCTGCACACATTCAATGCACTTCTGCACCACATGGTTCCCATTCTGATCCTTCACACACTTAAGAACATGGCCATCCAGCTCCCGAACCATATCACTCTGCACACACAAGTCAACACTGTGTTAGCTAGCCTAGGCCATATGTTTGTGAAGCTGCACAATGAGCTGTACTCACAATGACTTGCTGATCAGAAGGGATGAACTCCAGGGCTTTCTGAATCACCCTGCATCCATACATTTGCAGAGCCAGAGACAGAACATGGCCACGGATCCGCTCAGCAAGCGCCAACTTTTGATCCAGACTGCCAAACTACAAACACAAGCTATAGTTAATATAGAATACACACAACTATTTAAAACAGAACCCCACATAATCAAACTTTATAGAATTTTACCACTGCCAAATATACTCATTGACAATAATTAACACACCCAGAAGGAAAATGTTGGATTGCTATAAAACTCGGCATGCAGTTATGTCTCAGGAAGATATTAAAATACTCAGAAGTGTGGGTCAGATGGCTCTTGCCACAAAAAGGTGTAAAAGTGCTTCCCCCACTGCTCTATAAAAAGGCACTCGGAGGCTACTTTTGGGTAGTGTGCTTCCGGGGAGAGACTGCTACTGCTAGGTTTGCCTTTACAACAAACTAACAAAGTTATTAGATAGTAGTTGTTGATTGTTATGGGGTTTTTTAATGGCCATTGCTGATGCTGATACTTAGAGAGCATGGTGACCGATTGCCAATATATTATGCTGATATCACCTATTTCAATTTATAAGCGTATAAGAAACAAACTAAATAATAAAATTGCTGAAATTCAGTTTACATTTAAGCTAAACATACACTTGTGTGCACTCTAATGTATAAATAACTGCACTTCACATTTTTTACTAGATAACAAAAAATAAAATGAATAATGTTAGAAGAGTGCACATGGTAGCAACATGTGCTTTAAATCTCAGTTCCAGTTGCAAATTAAAACGCTGGAAACCGTTTTTTCCTCTTTTCATAAACGGCTCAACTCTCAGAGAAAGAGTTTTGCTTTTAGTCACTCAGTAGTCCAATTTTATGAGCTGACGGCTGAAATACAGAACCCTGTATTTTCTCAGCTAATTTTGAACATCTGACTCATAAGATCAGATATAAGCCAATGCCAGTTATCTCAAAAGTGCATTAATCGGCCCAGTGTTTTCCTTGATTTTCTTTATCATACAACACCAAGAAAGCTTCACAGAATAATAAAAACATGAAAACGGTCAACAAACTGACTTGACCGCAAGCTATGAGTCAGGACCCTATAATTCAAAAAAAGTTCATTAAAAAAGATCAAAAAGGTGCCCAAGAGTGCAAGACGACCGCCTATTATGACTGTCACATAAATCCTGTATGACTGCAAGCAGACACAAGGCTGTTATTACAGCACTAAAGACATTTTGTTTCTGAAGGTCAGGAACTCTCCTTTGAGAAGCCTCACCTCAAAGAACTTCTGGATGACATAATTTCCAAATACATCAACCATTAGCTGGTACGCAGCCTGCAAAATCTCGCTAAAGACCAGCTGACGTTCTGCAGAGCTTGCCCTCTCCAACTTAAGCTGGATAAACCTAAAAAAAAAAAACATCACAAAACATTTACAATGTGCAATCTCTCACACAGCACACTTGCTTTTAAATCAAGTCATATTCATTTTATCCATGTGCCCCTCTTAAACCCAGAGAAAGGACTGTTTGTTTAATACATGTTATGATCATTACTGGCCATTTCAGCAACACACAAGATTATATCTACATACAAGGGTCTCAAGAAAGTCATATAATTGACAGTCAAGTCAATGCCAATTTAGAGTAATCAATTAAACCAACATGCATATCACTGGACTGTGGAAGGTAACCAGATTACTCTTAGAAGACAGACACACAGGGAAGCGATGCAAACTGAACACAGAAAAGACCCAGGCTGCTCCAACCAGGGATGGAAACCAAGACCGCCTGTGAGGCAGCAGTGCTCCCCTCCATACCGCCCTAAACTTAGAGTTAAAAAAAAATACCAAAAAGTTCTGTAAAAGCAGCAGTGAGGCGCATGTGCTTGACTACATACCTGGAGCCATGCTGGTCCTGCGAGAACTCCATGACATGTCCTGCAATCTCACGCAGCTGCAGGTTTGGATAGCGGTTGTTGCGGAAATCCTCGAGCAGACGGCTGCGCCCAGAAGGCATAACATCCGACATGCTGTAGCGTAGTCGTGATGACGGGAAGAGCTGGCTGCTGGGACTAAACAGGGAGGAGCCAGTAGTGGCACTGCGGTACTTTGCTTCTGCCCCAGGAGCTGCAGAAATGAATCGTCCACTACCATTGGTCAGACCACCTGTGAGAAATATATGACAATGACAGATTTTGAACTCACATCAGTACATCATCGTTTCGTAATGAAAATGTCAACGTTTCAACCGCCAAAACCACATAAACAGATAAGGTTTTTGTAGTGAAGCAAAGTGACTACATACTTCTGCACATACCGAGGTTGAGACTGCTGGAGGACCCATGAGTTGATAGAGAGGGTGGAGGAGTCAGAGAGTGAGAGGGCGCTTGGTTGGGAAGTGGCATTCCAACAGGGCCAGGGGAGGAACTGAATCCCAGGCCATTGTAGAACCCTCCATGACCAATAGGAGTAAGGCTGCTGGGGGTGCGCTTATATAGGTCAGAACTGCCTGTCAAAGAGTCCCGACGAGAGCCACTGGAGCTAGAGTTAGCCACTAAAAACACAAAAGAGGAAAAGTTGGACACACCAACACAGAACTATAAACACTGACTGCGTTAATCTGCTGAGATCAGCTAAAAACATAAGCAAAACTTTATGACTGCATAATTAACTAAAGCAGTACTTCTCAAATGTTGTAGTCCAGTAAGTCATAGATATTTGGCCATAGACTATTGTAAGTTATATGCCGACAGTGACGCCTTCTCTTGTCTGTCAGAGTTCAATAATTTTTACTTGATTTACACACGTTTGTGTTTTGTTAGTTTTTTTACACATCAAAAGCGATAGGATACACACTAAGTTATAAATGTTTGTTTTGGCCCTGCAACATGACAGGTCCGATCCTATTATAATAAATAAATAAAGCTATCCGAGCTCTCCATCTCATAGGGGTCTAAATGTATTGTGATATGATAAAATGGGACGATGCGCCATAGAATTCAATTACGTCTGATGCAATTGCTTTTTTTGAACACCAGAGGGCCCTAACAAGTCATGCTCACAAAAGCATATGCTGTTCTCACAGAGACATTGCTTTTAACTGTAGTGGACTTCCTTTTGTAAAGCTACATCACATTATTTCAAACTGTTATTCTTCAGAAACAAAGGGTTTTCATGTTACTGATAGGGTGAAGCTACAGTACAAGTTTTATCATTTAAAACACCTGTTCCTAGAAATTTATGTACTGTATTACTGCATAGGGCTACAGCTGTTATAGAAGCAGAAATTAAAGGCATGTCTTATCAAATGTAAAATCAATAAGAGGAAACTGAATCATCAAATCAGTATATCCCCAATTACCTAATACACTGCTCACAAAAAGTGATTTTTTTAATTTAATGTCAAATTACAAAAACAAATTATTGTTAAACGTTTTAGCACACTAGAACAATGGTTTATTGTACCATTCAGTTAAATTATCAAAATGCAATCAAATTTAACTGATTTTGGCACAACCTAAGCAAAAAACATGGGTCCAGCCTAGAGACACTAAACAAATGTATGAATAAAATAGCTTGGTTTTACGCACACAGACCTGCTGTTCCAAAACCACCTAGTGTTGCCCCAAGTGTGGCACCTAGGGACGAGGATGGGTTAGCGCTAAACCCGAGAGAGGAGCTTGCTGGTTGGGCTGAGCCCTGAGAGAACAGGGATGAGCTCTGGGAAGAGGAGCTTGGTGAACCGCTCCCATAGAAGGAGCTTCCACCAAGAGCACCACCTCCCTGCTGACCTGGACCCTGCTGGGAACTCAAAGCACGAAATGTCCCATTGGCACCACCTCCAAGGCCTGCATTAGCCCCGCTAGCAGATGCAGCAGCAGCAGCCACTATGTACAATACAGGAATAGTAACAAGTAAATGAGGTGAACATCGATTGTAAATATGAATATTCTAAAGGCATGGAAATCTGAAAGGCACACCAGCTTCTGAAGGGCTGATGATGACGGAGGCAGGAGCCATGAGTCGGACTGGGCCGCTGCGAGCTCCAGTATTTACCACCAAAGCCCCGGTCTGATCATAGTATGCAGCTGGGGCAAGCACAGGGTACCCTTGAATAGATAATGTTACATTAAATTTCATGCATTTTTAAAAACTCAATCAGTCATCTTATTATACCTATTACACATATTTAATCTGCTTCATTTTGATAATTTTTAATTTGCCAAGCTTAATCCTTTCAGCTATGGAACCACATTTTCAATAAGAAAAATGTGTGACATAAGTGAGACAAAAAGGAAACAAAATTGTCAAAATGGCACAAATAAGCATGTGCGCTTAAACATATGACTGGATACATACTTATTCATACCTCGTATAATACTTATACTAAGGTTTAATATGTAAAACATTTCAATCTAGTTGTAATCAAGTTGAGACACTCACCAGGAACACCAGCTGCCAGACCTTGCCCAAATGCCAACGCTGAGTTCACTGCTGCTGCGGCCACAAGCTGATCCGTCTGCTGGCCCTGCTGACCTTGACTAGGCGTCAGGGGACGTTGGTTACCTCCAGTTCGCATCACCTGCAGACCAAAGGAGTTTAGCCATTGATAGATCAGCACTGAAATAGTCTGCAGACTCTGCTATATGGGAGAATGTCTGTTGTTAATAAAGCACAGGTAAAGCCAGAGATGGATACTTTATCCAGATCTGCACCTGCTGTTGGTTCTGCTGAGTTTGTGCTGTTTGCTGTTGATTGGCCGAGTTGGACGGGGCAGGGGCCTGCTGCTGGAACAGGTTAGCAGGATACACACCCCAAGGTGTTACTCCATAATACTGAGGGGGCATCACAGCTGGACCTGTAACACACAAGCCTCATTACACGTGCCAAAACAGACAGTACTGTGACCGTTCCTGTGTATTTTCGGAGGTAAACCTACCAAGAGTGGCAGCAGCAGCAAGGCCAGCAGCATACGGGTCTGTGCCAGGTGGAGCAGCACTGATGATATATGGATTTGGCATAAACGCAGCAGGAGCCAATCCTAAACGCACACAAATTAAAGAAGTCATCAGACATTACGTCATTGGTTAATTTGCCATCCAGTGCTGTTCTGTGCCATGACATACTATTGCTGATCTACTGTCATTAAAAACTCACCAATGTGTGGTTGCTGGGCTGCAGCAATGGCATACTGCTGTTGCTGTGCTGCTGTGAGCTGCTGCACAGCCAGAGCATTGGGCCTCTGGAACAGCTAAAACATTTAAGAATTCATTAACTCTTAACACACAATTTCACACCACCCCTTGCGCAGTAGTTTTATTGATTTTAGGATGCAAGAAAGTATATCACAATAAGAAGATCAGGAAGGTTGTTTGTTTAGTTTTCAGAATCAATGGCTATTTAAACGACAGACAAGGTTACATCGACAGGTTCTCTCAACTAGTCATACACACAGAAGAGGTCAATTTATCATAATCAATTATTCTAATGTATGTCTTTTGACTGTGGGAGGAAACTGGAGTCCCCAAAATAAACCCATGCGGACACAAGAAGAACATGCATATTCCACACAGGCAGTGTCCGAGGTTAGGAATGAACTGGGGACACTGGAGCTGTGAGGGGAACATGCTAACCTCTGAGCCATTGTGCTGTCCGGAAAGAACAAATAACATAGCTTATATAAATTCTATATAACAGACAATTGACACCAGTATTAAGACAAATCATACCGCATAACCATGTAACCAAACAAATACACTGCTCACAAAAATTAGATCTTTTACCAGCTTTTGCGAGCAGTATAACAAAAATTCAGCTCTAAATTCACTTTAAAGTATCCGTCATGCTTGCACAAAAAGAAAAATACCCCAGTAGTCTCACAGGTTTAACTCATTTATTCCAAAAATAGTTATTCTTGTTTTTGGGTTGCAGCACAAATTGCCTTCCAATATAAGGCTGTTACCTTTACTAGGGAGTATTCCACCTCACATCTGTTACTATTGCAATTACGGTTGTGTTTGGTTACCTTGCAAATAACCTTTATTTAAAATAATCTCAGATATTTATGTTACTGGATATTGAAAACAAGCTTGGTGCATTTACCTGTTGAGGGGAGTTGTAATCAAAAAGGCCAACAGTAGCTGCTGTGGAGTCAAGAGGAAGTTGGCTGCCTGAATAGTCAAATTGAAGAGTTTCCATGGAAACAGATTCCATATGGTCAAGTGTCACATTCGGGGGCTCAACATTTGAAAATTCCTCAGTCGGTTTTGGTCCTGCCCCTCCAGTCATATCAGCCCCACCCAACTCCACCTCAGAACCAGCAGGAGGGCAGTTTCCAGGAGTACGACTGAAACAACATGTATATGTAAAATTTTGCTTAAGTCATAGAACGAGTTAAACAGCCACTAAATAAAATCTTTAATAAGTCGTACCTGAAATCTTTGACATCCACATCAAGTCCGTTCTGACTGGCCAGGACATTAGGGTTGTCCATGGGATCAGGCTCTGATTCCTTTAACTCCTTCCTCTCAGGGTCAAACGTAGTTTTAGGTTGTGTCTCTGCTCTCTTCTCAGAATCATCAGCCTCAGCATCCCGTGGACCCTAAGACACACAAAATAAGATTAAGAAATGGAAATGACTACAATAAACTAAAATAACTTTAAATAAACTTAGTTGAGAGAGGAAAAAAAATAGAACTACTCACAAAGGCTCCTTTACGCAGACACGAGTCAAGTTTCTCAGCAGGAGATGAACTCAGAACATATTCTACCATAGACACTCCAAGACCACCACTCTCAGAACGAGGAGAAAGTACAGACCCTGCCTCGCCAACACTATGAAAACCTTGACCTGGCCGACGCTGCACCATGATTGGTTGGGACACTGAATGATCTAGGGTCCAAGTAACAAAAATGATAAATACAATGACAGCAACAGCATTTATAGGAAGACAAGCATAAACACACAAATCACATACCAGAGGTTCCCCAGGCACTGTCTCGCCACTGGTCCAGAAAGATCCCCTTTGGTCCATCTTTCCCCGAATCATCAGTCTCCCAAAATTTCTTTCCTGGGAGTAGTTGCTGTAAATGGAACGCAAAACAATTAATCAAACAATAGGACTAAAATGGTTAGTAAAAAGAGTCATGGCTCTGTTCCCTATTCACTCTACTACTGCACTGTTAAAGGATTCCACTATTTTGTTCTTGTTTATTTGGTTTAATGTCACTATCAGCTAAAGATGGCCCATTCATCCTTTTGGGGGCTGGTATCTATCACCTCCCAGCACAATGACAGCTGATACCAATCAAGGGTCGGAGCTGGATGCCACTTTAGCATAATCAAGATGTAAAACATGTGAGGCATCTAAAATTGTGCACTTCCAGGGGTTCGAGTGGGTACGCACCAAGCTTGCAAAAAAATTAGTTTCATGTTTGATTGTTTGCAGGCTGATATCCATACAGCTTGATCCTTCCAATTCTACTTTCAGAATCAATGGCTACTCATGACAGACAAGGTTATAATCATCACAAGATTACTTCAAAACAAGTTAACAGAGGGTGACCAATTAACCGAATGCATGTCTTTGGACTGCGAGAGCAAACAGGAGCACACAGTGTAAACCCACAGACACATAGAAACTCCACGCATGCAAAGCCTGAAGTGTCCATTTAGGTGTAACAATCCCACTGAACTTAAATCATTATTTTATATACTTTTATTACAAACTGCATCTTGTGTAACATTCAAGTCAAACCATGCAGTATGTGACAGTTGCTGACACAAAGTAATCAGCAAGCTATTAAAAAAAGTACTACCCAAAGTTGCTTGCTTCTCCTATGAATTCTGTTTCCTATAACAGTCTGATTTATTTACTTAGTAAATAAAGTTTATTTAACATTGTACCAACATCCCCAGCTATTTATGACTGGAGCAAGGTGACATCAATATTAGTCAATGCATATTCATACTAGGCAAATTAGAACAATCAGATAACCTAATGTAAGTCCTTGAAATGTGGGGCAAAAAACAGATGGCCCAGAGTAATTCCACATAAACACGGGGAAGACACAAACAACACATACAAAGGTCCAAGGTCTGGACACTCTCTGGGATCTTGCTTACAACTTGTACCACTGTGAAGCCCAACACAGCACTATACAGTTGAATGATGTGAACTGTGAAGAGTGAACAGTTTTTAACACAGTATAAGTAAGTGATGCTGAAACTTACCTCTCCCATAGCTCTTCCCTCCAGGGCAAGCGCCTGAAAGTCATGGTTGAGTTCATCCATGGACCGCACCTGAGTCACATGCAAATGAGACAATCTGAAAAACTAGTAATAAGAAGTAATTTACAAAATTGGATTATGCGCTATCGTTCTTTCCAACTCTTTGCAATAAACACTGGATAGGGCTATTCCTATACCCAGTGCAGAAGTTCTAACCTGGTTGTCAGCATGGATATTATCTCCAGTGGGCCAGCGGTGTTTGCCATTGTTGTATCCTGGCTGATCACCGTGCTGCCGCTGGAAGAAGTAGTCTACCATAGCGTCATCTTGAGAACGCCCTGCCCCCTGGGTTGAAGGGACTTGTTGAGCAGGGCCAGGTTGTGGGGCATGGCCCGCGGGACTCAGCACCACAGGCATACTAGGTAATGGCCTGTCAGGGGGAGGCAGTCTGAGGTGGGGGCTGAATGAATCCTGCCAGAGCACAGCTTTCCTCTTCAACACGCACGCTACGCTCATTCCACCAGAGCCTGCAACACATGCTTGCATGTTAGAAACATACAATATCAGTTTTTTTAATACATAGTCTCAGTTTAAAGAGTATTAGGTGGCACTGAGGGGCTGGGATGAAAAAAAATAACAAAAAAGCCAAAGCAGAGGCATGGAAAATGAAGCACATTTACTTATAAACAGTACAAGAATTTTCTTTTAGGGTACGATCTATGCCAAACTGAAGCTGCTTTTGGTTTGACAGTTATGCCATGCATATCCAAATGAGATAACTGTGCCCAAAGCGCCAAGTCAAATTTGATTAAACCTTGAATAGATTCTTGCATTGCTTAACCTGAGAGATTAAAGTAATGCCCTAGCCTGAGAGCAGAGACTGGTGCTTCTTCTTTGGTTCGTAAAGCCCTGAAACAAGGCTTTAAAAAATAACCCAACAAATCTTCCACCCAACACAAGGGCAGCTGTTATTGCCAGGTCCACTGCTCACAATAATTGGGGGATATTTCGTTAATTTTTGTAAGCCGTGTATTTGTCAGTATTTAGTCACTGAAAACCAGGTCTATAATGCACACTGGGGACTGAGGACCTTGCATGATTGATGTTTGCAAGACTCCAACTCGATCAGTAAATTAAAATTAAAAACAAAAAACAGCATAGTAAGCCACGCTGCAGACTGTAAAACAGGCAGTGTTCTGTAATGGTATCATAAGACCAAGTAATGAAAACACCACCTCATGATTCTATATACAGCATTACATTTTCTGTTGCTTGAATTTCACATAATTTTCCTTACATTTGAGTTTAGTAATTTGCATATATCTCTGACAAACAACAGTAAATAGCTCAAAATACATTTAGAAAGAAATGCAGCACAGTTATATATAAAAAAAACACGTACAGTAGAAAAGACCGTTGATAAAACCTTGACGCAACGCTATAAAGACTTATGACTTTTATGCAGACACTAGAAAATTAGAATCACTTGTCATTTAGTGTAAGGCCAGCATTACTGAGACAGCAGGCTCCACAATCTATGATGAGACCAAAACTGAAGTCATGCAAGCACTGAGAAAAATATATTTTGATATAGAAAAAAGGATGCATCAAGACCTTTTGTTCTTTTGTCACAGATGTGTGCATCCGGACCAGCCACTATACAGTTGCGTTACTACCTCTGGACCAATAGTTGTGACTATCCCTATGTACAAAAAGTACCTACCCTGAAGTGGGTGCTAAAAGTATAATCATCCTCAATCCCTCTTGTGACAAAGGAGTCAAAGTTCTAAGAAGTATGAAAAAGTTTCTCCAGTGTGAGAGCACCTAAAGTCTCCTAGTTAGTAACCAAAGTCAGGCATAGATAGTATAATGAACACTGCTTACTGAAGCAGGGTCACCTGTAACTATAAATACAACTGCTCTCTAAATTAGCATTATCTGAATACCTGAAAAGTCTTATAGGGTATTTAAAAACCCAGCCCAATATCAGAGCCACTCACCAATTTCATTCAGTGGTGGATTACACTAACAGGAAATATTACATCATTCAGAATTATGCTGGCCGGCTAGTCTGCCTGCCTTCTAATTGCTAAAATAGTTTGAATATAACACGAATAACAAAAAGATGATATTTTCAAAATAAAGACTGTGTGGATGCTTAAAAATAATAGCACAGCTGTACACCTTTGGTTTGTAGTTTAATCTCACACGGGGCTCCAGCTAACAAATAAACAGAAAACCTCAAATTACACAGGGTGGAACAACAGCCAAGACTTAAGATTTTGTCCAGTCCAACTGCTTTTGGTTTTTATTTGCCTAGGGAATAAGTAATACACTATGCTAAACTACAAGAAGTGCCACATCATCTTGTGTCAATTAACAAGAAATGGGCTGATATTTATTGGTAAACAATTATGTAATACTGGAGCAAAACAGAAGTGTTTGAAACATTCCTTGCCAGTACTGTAAGTCACAGTAACTTAGGAAAACTTATTGCGCACCCTAAGTGACATAGTAAATCAGCAAGAAACACACTTTAAAAAAAACGAAGTACAACTAACTTAGGGTCCAAAATGTTCGTAAAACAGCCGCAATCAAGTTTGGCTACACAGTCATCCAGACATTTAGTCTGTACAAAATAACTCACTACACTGTTTTTGTAAACTAGTTTACTCAGTTTAATCTGGAATACGGCAGATTTCAAACTTCTACCAAGTGACATCTGAAATGCCTTAAATGTATTTGTTTGCACTCCTAAAACATTAAATACTACAAACATTTGCATATATTTGTAGGAGTTTCATCGGTTGGAATCTACTATTCAAGTAACCTACTCTCTTGAACAAGCTCTTGAACTGAACATGGAGTGACATGCCTATAGGTAGAGTTCAACAATGTGCAGTCGAGTGCCATGGTAAACAAATGAAAAATTATAACCCAAATAAAGTAATACCATGCAGAGCCTAATGTGAGAAACCAGCAAGCTGGTCAGGTCAACTACGGCTATTCTGAAAGACTGAGGTTGAGGCGTCGTGGTGCGTGAAGCCTTTTCAGCTGCAAGAACTCATATTGCAATAATGTTTGCTTGCCACAACTGAAAAAAACAAGGAAGGATCACGCTTTCAACAAGACAATGTTCCTGCTCACAGTGTGAAGTAGTTCAGTAAGTGGCTTGCAAACAAGTGTTACACACAAAAGTTGGGTAATATTAACTATTATCTACTGTTTGAAGCCATTTCTATAAGAAAAAGTTGCGCTTTCTGTAAAAAGGTGGCCAGGTTTATGTTCAAGTCTTAAAATTAATTGAAAATCAAAGGGAAAAAATTATCCCCCCTACTAAATGACTGTTTAGTTTTTGACACATCCTGACCAATTATTTGCTCTTGGGACCATTAAAGGCTTAGCAGTTGTGTCATGCCTACATCATCATCAGCTGACTCTCCATTCCACAATACCACCAATCCCAGTAGTCTGTGTGGATCACGTTCAATACGACTATGCTCAAAGTTTTTGGTTTACAGTATTTCGTATATAATTGAGCAAACTAAAATTGTTCTACAGAAGAGCACGTGTCAGTAAATGAATTGGTGTTATGGTATTTATGACTACAGTGCAGCAGGTATCTATGAAACGTTTTTGCATGTTTAACGGTCTTAAAGTGGAATGAAAATGCCAGTAACTTGTTAGTCGACAGCAATTAGGCCATTCAAAGTGTTTAATAGTGCTCATATGTCTATAAAACCCATATACGCTTACGCATAATGTTCAAGGTTTTATTGCTGCAAAACTACAAACACTATGGACACCCATCAAGTACCATTTTTGCCTTCAGAACTGCAGTAATGCTGTGACATATTCAACAAGGTGCTGGAAACATTCCACGGATATTTTGATCCCTACTGACATGAAGTCGCATCAAGCTGATTTTTGATACACATCTATATTGCAAATGTCCCCTTCCACCACATCCCATAAGTGATCTATTGGATTGAGACCTGATGACTATAGAGGTCATTTGAGTAAAGTGTCATTGTCATGTTCAATAACCAGTTTGAGATGATCTGAGTTTTGTGGCATGGCACATAGATGGAACACAGTGGTCCGAACGAGGTGGCCATTGTAAAAATTACTCAGAGAGGCTACTGTGTTCAAAAGATAATCAAGTGGGCCCCATAGCATGTCAGGAAAATACCCCCAACGTAATTACACCACCATCAGCCGGAACCATTGATACAAGACAGAATGGATCCATGCATTGATGTAGTTTATACCACATTTTGACCCTACCATCAGAATGCCTCTGAGATTCAATATTATTCAAAATGTTCTACTGTCTGTAAATGAACTTATGCAACTTTTAGCCTCAGTTGCCTGTTCTTAACAGACAGAAATGGCACACATGGTGATCTGCCACTGTTGAAGCCCATCTGCTTCAGAGATGCTCTTCTGCATAGCTCAGTTGTAAAGACTGGTTATATAAATTATTGTTCTATTAGCTCAAACCAGTGTGGCCATTCTCCCATGGCATCATTAGGGCATTTCCACCCATATAACTGCTGCTGCCAACATATTTTCTGCCTTTTCTTTTTAAACCCAACATATTGCTATCTGTGAAAATCCCAGTAGACAAGCTTCCGAAGTTTTCAAAATACCCAGTCCAGCCTGTCTAGCACCATTAACCATGTCACATACATCAGTTTATTCCCTTTCCAATGCCCAGTTTATACTTCAGCAGGTCATCCTGACCATGTCCACATCCACATACCTAAATTTATTTAGGAATTATTTAAGTTGCAGCCATGTGATTGGCTGATTAGATATTTGCATTATCATTCTAATAGAGTAACCATAGAGCTTTTTTGCCAACCAGATCAAGGATCCTGGTACCACATTGTGCTACTAGTCAAAACAAGCTACATGAAAACCTCATCAAATGGCACCACTATTGAAACTAGTCATACATACACAAATCTGGCATAATCAATCAAAATCATAATCCAACACGTCTTTGGAATTTGGGAGGAAGCTGGAGTGAACACAGTCTGAGGTCAGGACTGGGGAAGAAGGAGTTGTGATCCAACCTTGTTACCTGTTGCATCACTGTATAACCCTGAAATATCAGTAACAGTGCAGTAAAAATAATTGTTGACCAACAAAAATTTTGCATGAGACATATCATTTTAGCACATGAAACAAGACTCAATTCTACAGAATTGAATTCTACTGCTCACAAAAAGAAGGGGATATTTTAAAATTAAGCGTGCCCTAATATTTAAGAGCAGTGTATTTAAGGTAAGTTACAGCAAAACCGTGCAAGACTTGTGACAAACTACATCACTTGCAAATGCACATTAAGTTGATGAAAGCTTGTATCAAAGACTTTAGGTATCAAAGAGGTTTAACATGCTCAATAAGCATATTTTAATGATATTTTAATGACAGGGAGAGCATATTCACTCAGGACACTGTACAACGTTTAATCATTCACTCTTTCTCCGAAAGCAATTTATTCACGCTGTATAACAACTGCAACAACTTTAAGATGAATTCGTTTACATCACAAAACTTCAACAAGCAACTGTGCTTTATCAAACAGGCCACAATCTAGCTCTTTGAAGGTCTAATCTTCTGCAAGAACTCTTTTAACACTGCACTTTTCCCCCAATTCAAAAAAGGCTACAACAATGCTTCCGTGTAACCTGCTTTGCACTGGCTTTGTTCAGGGACAGTACAGAAAAATAAGTGAAATCCACAGTATACAGCCATGTTTACTTAACTATCTAGGAACATGGGCAGCATGGCTAGGGTCAAAGGACTTGTCTTTTGAAAACCTGACTGTACCAGGATATATTTAAGCAGTACAGAGATAGGCATTACAAATAGCCAGTGGTATTGCATGCACAGTCATCCAATTTGTGCTACAGAACATAAAACGTGCATTGCTCTGAGATCTCATAGTAAATACATTTAAAATGCAAAATATAAACCTGGCGAAGTGATACTGATCACACATCTTGTTTCTAAATCACTACAATACATACTTGTGCAAGAGCTTGACATTTGATGATACTGAGCTAGGGTTATCAAGCTCTATGTTGCACCGATAAAGACAAGCTACAGAATCTTGTTGGAATGCCCCTCACTGGAGTTTCCCCAAGCAGCTGCGTTTCATTATGTGTGTATGCATGCATGTATATATAGGGGATGGATACATACACATGTATGTATGCATGTTTGTAAAAAAATATATATAAATATATATATATATACACACACACACACATACATATATATATATATATATGTGTGTGTGTATGTATGTGTGTGTGTATGTATGTATGTATATATACACGCGCACACACACACACACACACGTTGTCAAAAATATCGATATATCGATA
>JAUZSU010121105.1:0-18290 GCA_034780255.1 Parotocinclus maculicauda
CTTTATTGTACGATTTACACGTATAGAGAACGTACAAACAAGAACTACTGTTACTTACAAACTTTGTTCATTAAAAAATAAATTTGCAAAAGTTTTTTGAAACGATCTACAACACAATGTATAGGTACTCAGCATGAGAAGCATAATACTGTAAAAAACTAATTCTTACTAAATTCCAGTCAACGTTTGAAGAACTTATCCAGTGTGATCTGGCACGTTCTCTTGACTGACTGCACTTGAACAAAATCAAGAAAGTGATGGGCGTGTTCACCTCCCGCTGGTAGGTGACTTGTGGCTTCTTTTTCTTATTCGCTCTCACGTTCTTTGGTCCGGTTAAGCAGAATTTTGGTCCAAATAAGCGACTAACATTACACATATATAATAGGATTTGTTTGGTACATTAGGATTTGGTCCGAATAAGCGGCTGGTTATTCGACTGTATTATTATTTAGTAATAGCAAAAGCAGCTGGATAATCTGATCCTGTCCATGCCCCATCACTGTCAGTGTGTTTTGGTAGTCTTGGGTGACCATACACCCAACTGAACAGTCAATGTGGGGGCACTCTCATCCAGTTTAACATGCTTCTGTCCACCCCAATGAATATATCACTTACTACTCAATCACAATAATTGAGTTTGCATCTCATTTGCGTAATCAACAGCTTTCTTTAACTTTTCTTTTGCTTTTTCAATTATCTTGCTTAGTGGAATAATATTATATGGAATAACAATAATATTTAAAAAATATTTAAAAAGTCTCATTTATTATTTATTATTATTATGGTCTCATTCTCATTTTTTATATTTTATATATACTTTTAATTTATTTAATTTATTATTATTATATTATTATTATTATTACTATTATTATATTATATTTTTATTATTAATAATAATGAGAATAATGTGTTTTATTATATATATATATATATACACACACAGTATATATATATATATATATATTAGATTTTATTATACTTTAATAATGATGATGGTGATGATAATAATAATAATACTAATTATAATATACTCTATAATATTAATAATAATATTTGAAGATTTAAAGATTTTAATCTTTTTTTACTTGTCTTTTGTACAAATCTATCCAGTCAAAATGCCTTATATAAAAACTTTCAGATACACACAACTACATTTTAACCCATTGATTTCAGCCATGCTTAAAATACAGTAATACAATATAAATGTGCAGTCTTGTCACTGAAGCTCTCTCAAATGCACATAAAGTATTTAACTGGTCTGTCTATAGATGACCATTCCTGGTACTCATATATTTCAAACATTTCTGACATTATGAGTCATTTTCCTTTCAATAGGACATTTTATAACAAAAGCTATTACCCTGATTACATGACACACTCCTACACAAAGCATGATGGTACTTATTCATTCGAAAAGCATAACTAAGTGCCAGAGAGCAGAGATAACACACACACTGCTCAGTTTTAACATTAAAACCACCTGCCAATATTGTCTAGGTCTCTCTTGTACCATTAAGGCCCTGATCTGTCAAAGCAGAGAAATCATAAGATCTAAGATAAGTAGGTATCCTGTGATATCTGGAACCAAGACAGTAGCATATCCTTAACATAAATCCTGTAAGACTTGATTTGTCCATAACAATGAACAGATGGTTTATGGGATTGAGATCTTCAGTGCATTATCATGCAGAATGAGGCCACTGCCATTAAGGAATACCACTGCCTTAAATGGGTGTACTTGGTCTGTAGCACTGCTTAGGTAGGTACCTGTGTCAAATGAACGTCCACATGAAAGGACCTGAGGTTTCCCAGCAGAATATAGCTCAGACAATTTTTGTAAACACAGTCAACGTTTACTTCACCTGTCAGTGGTTTTTAATGGTGTTGCTGATTAAAGCCAGTGGATTTTAAACGAGAAATACTTGAGAAATGTTGACATTTTTAAATCAAAGGCAAAAAAAAGTAGAATCTGTCTTACCTGAGCTTGTTTTACATGTGTATAAAGTGGAGGATTTATATAAGTGAATATGTTTAATGGGTCAGGCTGTAAATGGTGAACAGGTTTCTGAGCAGTTTGGAACAGGAGTAGTCTCCCTATGATGAAGCATAACCCGAGGGCCCATGCTCTACTTTCATGTACAAACACCACCAGCGCTTTGAACATTATTCCAAAGAGAGTAAGCTCCTAGTGCCTCATTGGTGTGGATTTAGGGCTGGCTTTAGGAATGGTTTCTGGGTCAATTTTGAGAAGAAAGAGAACGGCAGGAGATTGAAAGTCTATAAAGAATGATGATGTATATTAACGAGGAAAAGATGCACTGAAGAGTACAGATATACCGTGTTTGCTACCGCTGCTGAAAGGTATCCTAGAGGAAACACTATGGTCTGTTGCTTGATCGAGTGCACACCACACTCCAAGAGCTGATGATTTATTGCCAAAAGAACTGCATGAAATCCAGATTTTTCACACATATCGCACATGATAATGGTACAGTAAAATCGTGTTGTTTTATTAGCCCAGATTTTTGAGCTGAACATAAAATCTCTATTGCAACTAAACAAACCTGCAAAGATTTCCTTAAATTATACCACAGTTTGTTCCAAACTTGAAATTTGATTGGCTAAGAGAATTATACAAGTTAAAGACTCCTGGAATTAATTCTGATGAGTTTATAACATCTGTGGGCTTTGAAAACATTTCTTTCATTTTTAATTTGGAAGATTACGCTCTTAATGACCAAGGATGATCCTCCCAACGATCCAGTATCTTATGTAATAGCACTCCCTTTCATGTATTATTGCTTAAATGGTTTTTATTGTACAAAATAGATCTAATTGAATAAGACTGGTTGTAACAGAACAGTATTTAAAATGCAAAACCTGTGTGGCCTCAGCTAGCCTTATCTGACTAGGTACATTCAATGCCAAAACTCAGTATCAGAGTCAGAGGGTGAACCACCTTGAGGGTGTATGATGATTACATAGTGAATAATATGTGTAAAATGGGTTAAAAGTGCCAAGAAAGTGTTTGTTTGTAAATTGGCATAGAGAATTTCAGTGTAAAATGCACTGCTGATCAGAGGATTAGTGTGATGGAAAATGAAAGCCGTGGGTCCGCAGTGCATGTGTGTTTTCTATCTATGACGCAAGTGTGATAAATTGCACTGAATGAGGGATTTATTGCAAAGCCTTTTAAATCTACCACGGGTGTGAAGGACAGAGGCAGGTCATACACAACCTGGCCCCGCCCACTTTTCTATCATTCAAAATACCTGTTCACTTCTCCACCTTAAATCCTCTATCGTTCTCTCTCGGCATCCCTTTGCAACCTCTTAGTTCAATCCTGGGGAAGGACAGATTTCCAATGGGACCGGATAGACTTTAGACACTTTTCCCACAAGCACACAAATTCACACCTGAAGACGAATTCCAATCAAGCTACATATAATAAAGGACAAGGTGGTCTAGAAAGTCGGAGTGGTATGAAAGGTCAGACTCTGGAATTGAGAGCTAGTCAGAGCATTACTGACAGAAGCAAAGGCATGACATTTTATAGAGTCAGGAATGAGCGGAGAGATGAGGCTTACAGAGTGCCGTCAAACCTCATTTGTTAGCGCAGAAAGCAAGAGCATGCCAAAGAGTTAGGGTGAATAAGAGAGAGGGAGTGACTGCTAGAGCAAATGGCCAGGGGGCTGATGAAGACCTACAGGAATGTAATGAAAGACCAGACAGAAGGAAACATCATCATCACCATCAGCGAGACAATGAAGGAAAATCGTGTAAGAACTCAGTACATTCCAACATGCGAGAGAGGAAAGCAATTCGATAGTAACCTTAGAGAAAATCTCTATTGGACAGCAAGAGAAAAACAGAAGTGGAAAAAGACAGGGAGGAAAATAGAGAGTGGAAGCTGGAGGTATGAAAATAGAAAGAGATCAGCAGTGACAGTGGCAAACACAGAGTAATGACTGTAATCTTCGTACCCGTCTGCTTTTCTGGCTTAGTAGCAAATCAATCTACGTATCTGCTTAAGCAAAGTAGCCACTACAAAGATTGCTATTTCTCTTCTTATCTTCTTATCTTATGTCCTCTTGTTTCCTTTATTTCGATTATTTTTATGCACCTGCAGCTCAGGCATAGAAGCTCCACTCTGCTTTTTAAAGCCCATTGTGGTATGCAGGTATGTGCCATTTAATGACCATCAGTTCACCACCAAGCCACCGTGAAACCATGTGGAGTCCATGCATGCTGTATTCACAGTAAAAACATACTAAATACTATTGCATTCTGAAATGTATATTTTTTTCTAACTTTTCACTTAAGTAGCTATTCTGATAAGATTATTTGTAAACACCCATTCCAGAATTCCAGTGCATTTCTAAGGTGTCTGATGGAGGTTAAGGGTCTGTGCAGACCAGTCTCAAGCAAAGTTTGCAAACCAATTCTCTATGTACTGTTTAAGGAAAGCAGGAGAGAAAGTTGATGAACTGACTTGTTGGAAGCAGAAATGTATAAATGTGTCTTACTGAGAGTCATGGGAGAATCAGTACAACTCATTCTACTGAAACTGTTTGTCTATGGAGAATCCAGAAATGTATGCTTTCTATTCTTTTACAAGCAAGTTCACTAATTAGAAGGAGTGTCCACAAACATTTGTATATAAAGTGTACTTAACCCTAATCTTAACCTCAGTAACCAAAGGGATATATTTATCTATATTTGTTTTACTAAAAAGCAATTTTCCTTACAGGGATCAACAAACTGTACAAAAAATCCGATCTTTCCATTCTAATGGAGACATTTGGTATAAACTTGGCCCTCACACACTCACACACCAGAGTCTCACACTTACAGAACTCTGTTTCTACTTTTGTGAGATGTGTGTTTCCTATAATTGTTAATGTGCATTTCTCAGAGACATACTCACTTAATACTAAATACAAAGCATTGTCCTACTCACATAGTCTCATCATTTTGGAACTCCAGTTTTCCAGAAGCATGTTCGTAGTCCTCTCCACCTCGGGCTGTACCATCTACAGTGCGGTAGGGAATTACAACCAGACCACGGGCACCGGACGTCCTCTGGACCTTCACTTGCATAACACCCACACTCTCGCTCACACGGTTCGACTCGCTTTCAAACGTGAAGATGCCAGCATGGTCGTCGTCGTAGATGGTCACGGTTGCCGTGTGTGCGTCTCCCAGAGTCGCCTTGAGGGCAGGAGCTGCACCATCTGTCAGTTGGCCATCAGCACCAGCGACAATGCGAGGATCGCTCAGGTGCACGTAGAAATACTCATCCTCCTCAAAGATGTCGTCATCTATTATACCCACGGTCAGTTCTTTAAGGGTCTCTCCAGGTTTAAAGACCAGTGTGCCTTCTGCAAACTCGTAATCAGAGCCAGCATTGGCGGTGCCGTCTTCTGTGCGATAGTCAACCTACAAAGTCAACAACATCAGTGACCAAGGAAAAATAAAGAAGAAGATGTCATTGCAATCCTCGAAACCATCAAAATGGCAAAAATGGCAAAAATATAATTGCTATAATTGGTAACTTAGAGAAACTTGATATATGACTGTGTCTATATGGCATGTGCCGGACGTACACTTTAAAGCCATTTCATTTAGGTACATCTGCCATATTGTTGAATTTTAAGTCCATCTGTTTCTCTACATAATTTACTGTGTTCTCTATTGGTCAGGACCCCCACAGGACCAGCACAGATCAGGTATTATTTGGGTGGTGGATCATTCTCAACACTGCACTCACACTGATGTGGTGCCGGATCAGACACAGCAGTGCTGCTGGAGTTTTTAAACACTGTGTTCATTCACGTGTCACTCTAGTAGACACATCCATCGTGTTGCTCCACCTTGTAGATGTAAAGTCAGAGACAGTCATCTGTCAGCTCACCTGATCACAAAGTTTGTGTAAGTTATTCTCTAGTGGTTTGTCAGTGCTCGCTGAATTCTGCCTACAGGATGATGATAACCAGACATTTTTGGTATTTGGATTATTTCCTTCAAACAGTGCCACTGAAGTGTTTAAAAACCCCAGCAGCACTAATCCACTAATAACACACACTAACACACCATCACCACACCAGTGTCACTGCGGTGCTGAGAATGATCCACCACCCAAATACTGTAGTACCTGACCATAGTGACCGTTACAGGACAGAGTACAGGGGACTAACAAAGTACAGTATGTAGACCACAGTGTGGAAATGGAGAACTACAAAATGTATTGTTAGTGGAACTGATTAAATGTTTATTCAGTATATTCCAATATACAGTATACTGTAATAACTAGTTATACCATATTATATTATCTGTCAAATACCCCTTTGGATCATTAAATATTTGAGAATAACACTGTGTTTTCTGGCCATTTTAGGTATATCTTTTCATCTGCAGATTTCTAATCAATCAAGCACATGGCAGAAACTCAATGAATGTAGTTAGGGTAACATGATTAAGGCAACCGTCTAAAATTAAAACCAATTGTCAGAATGAGGAAGAAAGTTGAATTATGTGACTTTGAACATAGCATGGTTTCTGGTAGTAGATAATGCTGGTTATTTTAGTAACTGTTGATCAACTGGGATTTGGACACACAGTAATCTACAGAGTTTACAAAGAATGGTTAAAAAAAGTGAAAATATCCAGTGTGGGCAGTTCTCTGGACCTATTGCTGATGCCAGAGGTCAGAGGAGAATGGCCAAGCTGGTTTAAACTTATAGAAAGGCAATGTAACTCCAGATATAACCACCCATTACTCCTCAACCAGAATTGTACAGGTGGTGTAATGGTGTAGGGGATATTTTCTTGGCACACCGTGGGTCCATAACAATGAACTGAGCATTGTAAATGCCATGGAATGCTCACATATTGCTGCTGACCATGTCCATCCCTTTATGAGCAGAGTGTATCATCTTCTATCATACAGCCTGTTCCCATTCGTAACACGGACTTTGTGAACAGTGTTCGCTTTTTACTCTGCATGTGTCAAACTCAGTCTGTCTGGTCTCACACGATGCACCAAGCCACAAAGATAATCACAAACTGGTTTATTGAACATGACATTGAGATCACTGTACTCAAATGGCCCCCACATTCAAAAGATCCCAACCCAACAGAGCACCTTTGGGATATGGTGGAACAGTTGATTGGCATCATGGATGTGCAGCCAACAAATCTGCAGCATCTGTGTGATGCTATCATGTCAATGTGGACCAAAACCCCTAAGGAATGTTTATAGAAATCTATGCTATGACAAATTAAGACGGTTCTAGTTCCAAATGAAGATTCTTGTAAGTGTATAATCTAGTGTTTTAATGAAATAGTCACCTTGATGGTGCAGCTAGGATCGCCACCGTGCCTCCCAACTGTGAGTTTCAAAGAGCCACAGTTTTCAAAGCACTGGTAGAGAGCAGGCTCAAACTCCATACGTGTGCTGTAGGGGTCGTCCTCCTGCTCTCGCGTCTCCCCACTGCTTACCACCTTCCGGGCCTGATCAGCTGCATGCTTCTTTAGGATGTTCCCTGCTCCTGTCATCATTCTCGTGGCCTGGATACGGTAAAACGCCCGGCTCTTCTGCTGCTGCATCAGCACCTGAGGGTATGACCATGAAATAACATACTGTTATTTCATATAAGATTAGAGACATAGTCAAATTAAATGTATATTAACTCTCAAAACAAAATAATGACTTGCTGTCTTAGGCTATAAACCTAAGGCTATAATATATATATTATTAAAACAATAGTTCAACTTATTTAATGTTATATATATATATATAAATTTAATTAGTTGAACTATTGTTTTAATAATGGTATAATGACCATGAGTATTTGTCTACCGGAAAATACAGTAAATTTTATTGCTGTATTAAAGAACTGAAAAAACAGCTTAATAGGCTACACTGGCAAGGGTGTAGCATGACCTACCCTTTCACTTGAGCGATAGCAGCATCTGACAGCTTCATTGGGATTCCAAGTTGACCCTTTTACAGCCCAAAGAAGCCTGATTTGGAATTGTCTTTTTGAAAATACAGCAGTTAAGAAACCACCTTTTTCAGTGAGGTTACCCTGTTGACTTTCACCTGCAGAAGTCCTTTCTGGAAATTGTGTTTTTTTTAGGTTTTGTGTACACATTTCCTGTATTTTCTGTTGGTATCCTACAACCCTAATTCCAATTAAGTTGGGACGTTGTGTAAAGCATAAATAAAGATAGAATATGATTATTAGTAAATACTTTTGAATCTATAGTCAATTAAATACACTACAAAGAAAATATATTGAATGTTCAAACAGATAAACTTTATTGTCTTTTGCAAATATTCACTCATTTTGAATTTGATGCCTGTAGCACCTTCCAAAAAAGTGACGGGGAGACAAAAAGCTAGGATAGTTAAGGAATGCTCAAAAAAAGACATCCACTGGTGAGTAGGTTAATTGCAAACAGGTGAGTGTCATGATTGGGTATAAAGAGAGCATTCCCGCAAGGCTCAGTCGTTCACAAGGAAGGATGGGGCGAGATTAAACACTTTGTGAACAATTACGTGAGCAAATAGTTCAACAGTTTAAAAACATCATTTCTCACTGAGCAATTGCAAGGAATTTAGGGTTTTCATCATCTACAATCAGAGAATCTGGAAAAATCTCTGCAAGTAAGTGGCAAGGTCGAAAACCAACATTGAATGCCTGTGACCTTTAATCCCTCAGGTGTTACTGCATTAAAAACCTTTATCGTTGTGTAATGGATATTACCACGAGTCATATATCAGCAACACCCAGAAACACCGCCGGCTTCTCTGGAGCTCATCTGAGATGGACTGACACAAAGTCAAAAAGTGTCCTGTGGTCTGACAAGTCCACATTTCAAATTGTTTTTGGAAATAATGGACATTGTGTTCTCCGGGCCAAAGATGAAAAGGACTGTCCGGATTGTTATCAGTGCAAAGTTAGGAAGCCAGCATGGCTGGGGGTGTGATGGTATGGGGGTGTGTTAGTGCCCATGGCATGGGTAACCTGCACATCTCTGAAGGCACCATTAATGCTGAAAAGTACATACAGGTTTTGGAGCAACATATGTTTCCATCCATGCTACGTATTTTTTAGGGACGTCCCTGTTTATCTCAGCAAGACAATGCCAAACCACATTCTGCACGTGTTTTAACAGCGTGGCTTCATGGTAAAAGAGTGCAGGTTCTAGACTGTCTTGTCTGCAGTCCAGACCTGTCTCCCACTGAATTTACACTAGACTGCTAAGCTGCTGAAGTTGTACATCAAGCAGGAATGGGAAATAATTTCACCTACAAAGCTTCAACAATTAGTGTCCTCAGTTCTCAAAAGCTTATTGAGTGTTGTTAAAAGGAAAGGTGATGTAACACAGTGGTAAACATACCCCCGTCTTTTTTGGAAGGTGTTGCCAGCTTCAAATTCAAAATGATGAAATATTTGCTAAAAATAATAAAGTGTACACGTTTAAACATTAAACATCTAGTCTTTGTAGTGTATTCAGTTGAATATGGGTTGAAAATGATTTTAAAATCATTGCATTCTGTTTTTATTTATGTTTTGCAAAATGTCACAACTTCATTGGAATTGGGGTTGTAATAAAGATACTAATAAATGATTATATATGATTATATATTTAACACAGATGAAACAAGAAATATAACGGTGGCCTAAGGGTTTTGTTAGTATGGAACGTTCACTAATATGGTATTATAATATAGGTGTTCTGTACTGTTCATTATAATTTTATTATAACATGCAGCATAATTGCTAATAAATGCAGTTAAATTGCATTGTCTTGTAGCCCCAAGTTTCGAGTCCAAGTAGCAGAAATGATTTATGCATGTTTAGGGCAATAATATGATCTCACCTTTATTCCTCTTTCGCAGATGAGTCATTATTGCAAATGCTAAAGCGGCCCCTAGTCCCAGTGCTGCCAGGATACCCAGCGTGATGCCAAGTGCAAAATTGCTCCTGACATACATCACCCGTCCAATCTCGTACACTTCCCCATTTACTGAGACCTAGAATGATGTGGGAAACACTTCAATACATCATGCTTGTATTTGTTGTTTCACCTAACAAGATGCTTCAGTATGTTACGTTTTGAACATGGAAAAACATTTGGAATGTTGTATTTGTACAGAATGATGGTCAGGATATAATATATAATTCTGACTATCAAAAGCACATCACAAAATGGCTGGTCTTTGTAATTAAAAAGAAAGGATAATTTTCCTTTCTTTCAAATGATAATGAGAACCCAATATGTGCATTATGTCTACATTTCCATAAATATTGTTAACAAGAGCTTCATAAATGATTTAATATTTGGTCTATTAACTTACATTTCATCACTTATTCCCTGATCATTCATTATTACATTTCTGTGACTGTAAATGTATCTACACTCACTGGCCACTTTATTAGATATACCTTTTCAAACTTCTTATCAACAAGCAATCCAATAGAGTGCCTTTCAGATGTGGTAGAATAGGAGACTTACATCATGGAGGGGCAGTGGATAAAACAACTGTGTGATGCTGTCATGTTAGTAGGGAGCAAAATCTCTAAGCAGTGTTTTTTCAGCACATTTCTGAATCTATGCCATGAATATTTAAGGTACCGTAGTTCTAAATGCAAAAGTGGATCCAACTCTGGTGTTTGCTAGGTGTATCTAATAAAACAGTCAGAGAGTGTATATTCAACATTGATGCACTCACGCACACACACACGCGCAGACACGCGCACACACACACGCACATATAAGTATAGAAGAGATTATTATTTTGATGTATGAAGAAAGTGGCTGATAAGGTTTCTCTTACCCTAACAGGTGCTCCCTCTCCAGAAATCTCTACATTCTTTGGAATTCTGCAAAAGATCTCATTATCCAGAATTGTAGCCTTGCAGTCCACACCATTTATCGTCATGATGATATCCATGCAGTGGCTCACTAGACCCAGTCCCTTTTGCTAGGGTAACCACAATCACATTCATAATAATTACTATTACATTGCATCTCCTACATGAGTGAGTAAACAGTATTAATATAAAAGTATGGGTTTTGACTCACATGCAGTGAGACTTTATCTTGTCCGTGTTCAAGTCGGAGCACGTGGTCATCATATTCAAAGGGGATTGGCTCGGCATTGGGGTAGCAAGTGAAAGGCAGAGAAATAAGATTTTTAGCTCCATCCATATCCACTGAAAGCATACCGTCTGAATTTTCACAGACTGGAGTTATACACTCCATCTGCGTGTCGTTAACAGCGCCCACACACACCTGAGGGATCATCAGCATGTTTGAAAAGTGGCAACATGCATAGAACACAAGGTAAGAAGTCAGATAAATGGCAAAGGTCTTACACTCTGAACAGGACCTGCATCCTTGGTTTTATAGAAGAATGTAGTTTGGGCTGCGGTATCTAGGTTCTCACCCTTTACGATGATTCTGGATCCTCTTTAAAAGCAGACAGAATGCTTAATTATGAACAAGTAGTATAGCTGTTACTGTTCATTACTGTGCATCTGATTTCATTCTAAATAGATTAAAAAAAACTACAGTTTATTACTTTTTGTACTGTAACTGCAACAATAGTAATAAGCAGTCTTAATGAACACATTTCTACAAAGTATGCATTTTATTTATGGAATATACACTACATGAACAAAGTAATGGGACACCTTCACTTTATACCCACAGAAGTTTCATTCTAAATCCATAAGCAATCTGGAATAAGACTGTATCAGTTGTAAGTCGCTCTAGATAAGGGCGTCTGCTAAATGCTGTAAATGTAAATGATGAAGATGATGTCAGGTATTTGTGTGGGCCAATCAAGTTTCTCCACCAAACTTCACAGTGCAGCCAGGCAAGTAATGTTCTCCTGGCATTCACCAAACCCAGACACATCCATCATACCACCAGATAGAGAAGCACTATAACTCCACAGTGCACGTTTCTACTGCTCCAAAGTATTGTGGTGGCATGCTTCACACCACCCCATTCGACGCTTTGTGATGCAAGACTTGTATGCTTGTAACTTCTCGGCCCTGTAATCTTATGCTAGGAAGCTCACAGTGCACAGTTTTGCTTATGTTAATGCCAGAGGAGGTTTGGAACTCAATTACTGAAACAGCAGAGCGACTTTAAAATACTGTATGTCTCAACACTCGGCAACCCCACTCTGTAACCTAACATGGTTTGCCACTTTGTGGCTGATTTGTTGTGGTTCCTACATGCTTCCAGACAGGTGTGGACGAAAGGCAGGCCAGTCTAATACACACAGTCTATTTTACTATGAAGCCACAATGTTGTAACACGTGCAGAATGTGGCGCCTCGTCTAGGGTTGTTCCTGCCCTTGCGCCAAGAGTTCCTGGGTGGGCACCAGCTGGCCCATGACCCCATGTGGATTAAGTGAAAGGTAATGGCTAGATAGATGTATATCTTATGAGCTTCTCTTAACATTATACACAAAACATTTATAGTAACACAGCAAGTAAATTAAGAGATTTGTCTGTTCGGATATTCACCTTTTGAAGCTGCATCTGGGTATCACCTCTGTAACACTGGGGTTCTTCCTGTAGCTGAAATGCTTGGATGAAAAAACTTTTGAATTGTCGATCAGAAGTGACACGCTCACCTCTGTTATTTTCTCTACCGCCTCAGACACAAAGACTACAAATGACTCGGTCCCATTATAAAACTCTCTGTAAAAGATGCAAAGGTTCATGTTTAAAAAGCCAAAAAATAAAACTATATATATATAGCACCAACCATAGTGTAATACCTTTCAACAGAGCAGGTCTTGTCTCCCAGGAGAACCTTCTTGATTTGTCCAGAATCCAGGTGTTTACCTGACAGTGTAATCCTAGTGCCTCCAATCTGGGGTCCAAAATCAGGACTGATGTTTGTGATAACTGGAGTCTGGACATAAAATGTGTATAGTTTAAATGTCTGTACAACCATACATCATCAAACATCATATTTATATTACATATACCAATGTAAAAGGAGAGGGAGAAGTTCATTACCACAAAGCTGAACCCTTGCACTTGGGTCTGTCCTGATATGAAAAAACCACGCGCCACTTGTTCTTCTTTCACACTAACATTTATTTCTACACTTTGCTCCAACTCTGAGGACTGAGGTGGAATCCTGCATACCAGCCTGAAAAAGTGAGGACATTTATTTATTTTGTATAGAAATGTATGTATGTGTGTGTGTGTGTGTGTGTGTGTATTTGTGTTTTACTCACTGGCTACTGCTGCTGAACTGAGGTAATACAGCACAATTGGTTGATCCCACTTTAACTTGGTGAGAAGTTAAAGTGATGGTAGGTTTTGTAGGAGACTGGAGGTCCCAGCCACACAGTGTAAGTACGGTCTCACCATCAGCAGGTGCTGACTTTGGGATTACCTGTACAGTCATGGTAGAAATGGTAAACACGTTCAGTACGATTAAGCTTTCATATATACTTTTGTTCAAAAAAATCTAAATCTCCGGAATGCAATAATCAATAGCTTATTACACAACATTCATTCATTCATTCACTTTCTTATCCACTTAATCCTGGACAGAGTCACAGGGCAGGAACAAAGCTAGACAGTGCGCCAATCCTTTAAAAGGCACAAACACTCACATTAGGGCCACTTTAGCATACTCAATTAACCTAAATCATGTCTTTAGACTGTGGGAGGAAACCAGAGTACTCAGAGTAAATCCACATGGACACTGGAAGGACAAGCAGGCTCCACACAGAAGGACAAGACTGCTGCACCTAAAATCAAATCCAGGACCTTCTTGCTGAGGTGGCAGTGCTACCCACCGAGCCACTGTGCCGCCATTAATACACGACAGCATTTTTCATATTAAATAATCCTACGTTTTTTTTACATTTTAAACTCAATTAATGAGTTATTTTGCAAACTTAAAAAAATTTGTATCTATTTTATAATAAATGATGAGATCATGATTGCCAGTGATCTTTTATTTTAGCACATAGCCATCTCAGTCGCAGCATTGTTCATGTAGTCTTGGCAGCTATTAAATTTATTGGCTGACGTCATCAGTAGATGTTTTACATTCCAGCTGTCTTAATGGCAAGGCTTTGCATGGAAGGTGTGTTTTAAATATATTTAATATGGTAAATGCTAAAATAGCAGAAAAGCTCAAATAGACTGTCCATTTTGTCATAGGACTCGGTTGAAAATACCTTTATTTTTTTAGTCAATGGTATGCTTTACAAACTCTAGCTTCATGTCCAAATGTTGGCTCTTTACTCAAATGGACAGAGACAGCAGGGTTAGCCAACATGGCATATGACTGAGATGCCAACATGTGCTACAAATTAGGTACAGTTAAAGAAAGGAAAAAGTGATTTTCTTCCTTTTCCTAAAAAAAAACCGTGACTGGTTATGCATCGTAGCCAGTAATGACAGAACAGGAAGCTTTCCACACCTTCAGTTTGGATCCAACTCTAGCGCAGTATGTTTAAATAGAGAAATACACTGCCTGGCCAAAAAGGTTACTCGCTCTAATATTCAGTTGAACTGCCTTTAGCTTTTATTATGGCACGCATTCGCTGTGGCGTAATTTCCACAAGCTTCCAAGGTCACAAAGCAGCCCAGGGTCAATCTTAAGCAATAAAGGCTTTCTCACGTGTTGGCTGATGTTAATGTTCATGAGTTCACCATCAGGAGAAGACTGAACAACAATGGCTGGGTTGCACCAAAGCTGCACACTTTAATTTCATGCTTTTCATACAAAAATAACTGCTGCCCACATGCAGTCTGCTAAAGATCACATGAATTGATATTGTTAAATAATAATTTCACTTTTGCCCCATGTCCCTCAGCAGGATAGTCAATTTCAACATTTTTGAAACAGCTATATCTAGCAAGGAAATATCCAATTGATCGGCCCTTAGAGGCACTCTAAGCAGCTCAAGTTTGTTGTGTTTAGTGCATAGTTTTGGAAGGAACACCAAACTGAGGCATTGCTGAGAGACAGAAAAACAATCAAGCAACAGATACACCTGGTTGTTTGGATTCTTACATGTTTTTCCAATATTTAACCAAATGCCAGACCATAGTAAATTCAGCAGCAGTAAAGACATGTTGAATATTATAATATAATATAATATAATATAATATAATATAACATAACAACATAACATAACATAACATAACATAACATAACATAACAAGTAAGAGTATTCACTCAAAGCTGTGTTTTGAGTAATAACTACTCCTACATCAGTTACCTGGCTGATTAATGGAGGGCAGGTTAGATCACTCCACTGCTCCTGACACTCAGACTTTCTTAAACAGTTTCCCCCACACCATCCACAGCCCATAAAGCGAGGAGCTTGCAAACACTCTGAGCAAGTCATCAGATGAACACATCCTGGACCTTTAGGAGACACGGACACCATCTGTACACACAGACAGAAGAGAGTTAGATGATGCAATAAACACACAGGTGTTCTCCACATGTCTGCATGGGTTTACTTGGGGTACTCGGGTTTTCTCCCACAGTCAAAAGACCTGTGTCTTAAGTTAATTGATTACTCTAAATTGCCATTGACTTGTGTGTATTTCCCTAGTTCTGATATAATCTTGTGTGTAGATGTAACCTTGAGTGTGTCGCCAAGATGGCCACTGATGCCGATGGCACGTTAAGCTAAACAAACAAACATATGCAGGCACTTCTGAGTTCACAGTGGATTGGTTTAAGATATTTCATCTTCACGATGGGAATCCGATAATACACATAAACACAGATTCAGCGGAAACTGTTGTCTGAATCTAAAAATTGTTTCCCCCCTGGGCAAGCAATATAAATTACATGATATGTACATAACACTGTATTATAACAGACTTTATATTTATGATATTGCTTAGCTGTAGGTTAATGTAAGCGTTTTAAGAATGTGTGAGGTAGGCTACACTAGGATACATATAGTACATACAGTCGAGAAAATAAGTATCTTATACACTGCCGATTTTGCAAGTTTTCCACCTACAAATAATATAGAGGTCTATTATTTTTAAATGGTAGGTACACTCCCTACTTTAGTTTAAGATTCAGACACTCTCCCAATTTTTAAGTCTAGCCTAAAAACTTTTGGGTATATTAAGACTGGGATGCTTGGCTCGGGTTATTGGGGCCGGAGACTGGGGTCATGTCAGGCCTGCCTGCCCTGTCATGTCCTAACCATTTGTCAGGAGTGTCTAGTGGGCAGTCTGGCTGGTCCTCCTGATCTTGATTTGTGCATAGTTGCCTTAGACTAATGGCATAGCTTGGGGTTTACAGTCAAAAAGATTTATGGTGATCTGGGATTTTGGGTTGTTATCTTATTGCCTCCTTAGTGCGATCACTCAGGTTTGTTGATTGCCCAGGAGGCAGGTAGCCAAGTCTCACATAATCACTCTTGTCTGTGTTACCTTCTGGTTCTCCTCTTTCTAGCTATACTGCTATAGTGTAACGCTGCCGGAGTTCCATGCTGCACATGGCATCATTGTTAATAGGCTCTGTGATTATAATCAATAGGTAAGTACATTTTCTCTTTTCTCTCCGAGCTGATGTTCTGGTTCAGCCCATTATCCTTATTGTTGTTTGGCACTTGTTACCTGTCCTAAAAGACACCTCTGCACACATTCAATTAATCACACTCATACCTCTCCACCATGCCCAAGGCAAACTATTTTGAGGACAACAGGGGCACAATTGTAGACATGCACATAGCTGAAATGGTCTACAGGATAATAGGCAACAGCTTGGTGAGAAGGAAACAACTGTTGGAACAATTATTAGAAAGGTGGAGCTCCATGCAAGATCTTACCTTGTGGGGTAAGGATGATACTGGTCAGGAATAAGCTCAAACTACACGGAAGGACCTGGTCAATGACCTGAAGAGAGCTGGGACCACAGTCTCAAAGATGACCGTTAGTAACAAACTGCATTATCATGGGTTCGCTGCTCATACCAGCAAATGCCCACGTTCAAAGTTTGCCAGTAACCATTTGGAAGATCCAGAGGAGGCGTGGGAAAAAGCCACATGATCAGATTACACCAAAATAGAGATTTTTGGTATGAGCTCCACTCGCTGTGTTTGGAGGAAGAAGAGGGAGGAGTACAACCCCAAGTACACCGTCCCAACCGTGAAGCATGGGAGTGGAAGCATTGGGGGTTCTTTTCTGCAAAGGGGAAAGGACGACTACACCGCATTGCGGGGATTATATTTGGGGTCATGTATAGTAAAATATTGGCCAGCATTCTCCTTCTTGCAGTAAGAGCATTGAAGCTATGTCTTCCAGCATAACAATGTCCCGAAACACACAGCCAGGGCAACTAAAGAGTAGCTCCATATGAAGCATTTCAAGGTCCTGAAGTGGCCTAGCCAGTCTCCAACCTGAACCCAATAAAAAATATTTAGAGGGAGAGGAACTTAATGTCAGCCAGCCAAGAAACCTGAAAGATCTGGAGAAGATCCGTATAAATGAGTGAGCCAAAATCCCTGCTGCAAACATGCAAACATGATCAATAACTATAGAAAATATCTGACCTCTGTATTATGAATTGTATTAAATATAATATATAATATAATATAATATAATAATTGTATTTACCTTGATATCTGGTCATATGTAAGGCTGCATAAAATAACGTCAATATTTTTTAAACAGGCTGCAACTGTGATTTGCCCAACAGAGTGTTAAAACAAACTGGTAAAGGGAAAACGTGAAGCTGTTCTGGATGCTTAAAAAATACAAAGCAGCTGTGAACTGCAACCCTGCTCAGCCTTTTAATGACCTGACACCTCATTAAGTGCACATGCCAGAGCTCCCTGCAAGTTTACTTTCAACAAATCCAAATGTATCAAAGACACAGTAATTTGATATATACTGTATATATCAGTGTAACTAACCATAAACATGCTTAAAAGACAACTGCAACAACTTTTCATCACTAGATTTCCAAGGTACATGACTCCCTGCATCACCACTGAGTTCCTCATCTAGCACAGGAGAGTAGCATAGTGTGTAGCGTACCTTATACATGCATAAAACACTTCAACACTTAAACATTGAACTACAGTTAGGCAAAATATTCAAGCTTATTATTATTCAGCTTAGCTTATACAAAGTATTAAATATACAGTGCATCCGGAAAGTATTCACAGCGCATTACTTTTTCCACATTTTGTTACGTTACAGCCTTATTCAAAATTGTATTAAATTAATCTCTTTCCTCAAAATTCTAC
>JAUZSU010121116.1:0-18289 GCA_034780255.1 Parotocinclus maculicauda
CGCCTCACCGATTGCTCTGTAATGGCGACCGGCGAGGACGGCCGAACGCTCCGGGGCGAAGGTAGGAACCCTAACAAATATGTGACACAAACTTTCAACTTTAATATAAAATAATAACATTTGTCTTTATCTTAAGTATATACTGCATTCCAAAGTCTCCACAACGTATTCTGTTTCTGGCCATTTAGCTGCCTCTAATTCCAAGACGCATTTAATTCCGGGGTGAGAAAATAAAAAACATAGTAGCATTTAATGGATAAAGAGCCAAAGTTTTTTTAAATAAATGGACTTGGCAACCTGAAGAAAATGCAAACTCCACACAGGCAACAACCGGGCCAGGACTTGAACCTGGGTTTCTGGAAGCAACAGCGCTAACCACTGCTTCTGTGCCACCCTTTTAACTGATTATGGCGGTCGTAATCTTATCAGTGTTGTGAAAGGTGACTCAGAAGAATGTAGATATGTAACCACAACTTGGGTGGAGAACTGTCTCATCGTCTACATGTGTCTTATCCTTTGTCTCGTCTATCCTAATTATCCAAGTTTTAAACTGTTCCAAATTTAAAGCTGATTACTCTAAATCTAATCTAATCTAAACTAACCTAACCTAATCTGTACTGGAGGCCTAGTGTGCGTTCTCCTCTGAGGCCCAAGAGGTGAAAAAGGTTAATGGAGCTTTGGTGTTCTGCTCCTGCTCCTGTGTGGTACTGGATCATTTATGGAGGAGCCGGAAATCAGTCAAGAGAGTTGGATTTTCTTTAATCAAGGAAAGATTGAGCAGTATGGACTCTAAACCATCCATCAAAAGGCCTGAGCTGACATTTACGAACTGAATTGATGAGCACCTTGATTCATGCATTCCCCTGTTTCAAGAGAGGCCTTTGGAGTAGGCCTGAAATCTCTGCTTAGGAGCTGGTAATTACACCAATTTGCTTCTGCAGCTGCTTTGCTTGTCTTGATGCAGTCTGACAGAATTGCTTGGTTTAACGTCACATCTTAACATTAAAAGTCATATTTTACTGCCCTTACCAGTAGTAATGTAGAGTTAAGGCTAAACTCTCTACTTTAGTCCATTTTCAGACACCAAACAGTTCTAGAGACTAATTTGGGAGAAATTCCTCATCGCATTGCTATGCCGAGTACTACATTAATTTAAGGCCAGACTTTTTTTATTTTTTTTTTGTATTTCTCTGATCCACCACAGCACCAATGGTTGAAAAAAAAAAATAATAATAAAAAATCTTTTTTTTAGATTGTTCCGCCCTCCAGCCAATGGTTTTCTTCTGTTCATTTAATTTTTTTCCAGATTCACTTTAATTTAATTGTAGGTTAAATTAATTTTATTTTTAAATAAAAAATTTTTTTTTTCCCTTCCTCCTTCCTTGTATTAATTTCACATAGTCCTCGAGAAACTGAAAAGTGCTGAAAAATAAAGATGTATTTTAATTTTTTTCCCTCCCCCCTCAGTAAATTCTTAAGTAGGAACATCCGAGGAACAAGCAATTAAATCTGGCCTTACTTGTTAAATACAATATTTTAAACCACCCAAAAAGGTTGAGTCCTCCCAAGGTTTCTTCCTTATAACATTTAGGGAGTTTTTCCTTTCCACTGTTGCCCTAGGCTTGCTTAGTTTGGGATTAGTAGAAATTTGTAAAACCGCTTACAGACAATTCCCATTGTAAAAAGCACTACAGAAATAAATCAAACTTTTTACCATGTCAAAATATTTTGATGGTCCCCCCTGGGGGTGGGGTTTAAAAACCATGTGTTAAAAGATCTTCATTAGATTAATGAGTTTAAGGTTAGCCTTAAAGTGGCTTAAATTTGCTAGAGTAATCATTATGTCAAGTGATAGTGAGACAGGTGTGTGTATGTGTGTGTGTGTGTGTGTGTGTGTATGTGTGTGTGGTACCTGTAGAAAGCAGGCCGTTTCGTACAGTAGCTCCACCGTACTGTGTGTGATGTCCAGGGTTCCGGTGTAAGCGTAGGTGATGATGGTCTGCAGTGTGACTGGATCCACGTTTCTCAGGTGAACATGAGACTGCTTGCTCTCGCTCAGACCGCTCATAAACATCGCTCTGAAACAAACACACACACTTTTTTTAACTTAATAAAGCATAACTGAGGGTGTCAATAAGAAAAATACCACTTTGGACTGTTTTCCGTAAAAGCTCAGGCACAAAGTGATACTAATATTGCTGAGCGACGTGTGAAATAACCTGAAGTAAGAGCTGCAGGTGGCCAGGATGATCTTATGGCAGTGGAACTCATGATCCTCCACCAGCAGAGTGATGTCAGTCAGCAGCTTCTCTTCATAAAACAGCTTCAGCTGATCCAAAACGGAAACGGCAAACTGAGAGTTGGCCGCACGCCCTTCTCCGTCCTCCGACATGCTCGCATCCCATCAGTCACAGACCCATCCACGTGATTTAATATACGCTACTGGAAAAAGCAGAGCCTTTGCACTGGGTAGCAGAGAATCAGTTCAGTACTGAGTGTTTGTTTATCTGTTATTGGTCTGATAATCCAGATCCGTTACAGCGCTCCGATTTAGTGTAGAAAGGAACGCGAGGGGGTGAGGTAGAGGAAATTCGACCACAACGTCAGTGCTGTTTGAGGTCCAGTGTGTCTGTAAGAGCAAGAAACGGTTAGTAATTTATTCAGTTTAGCTTAGTTTGATAGAACTAAAATGTCATTACTACGAGTTCATGTATTCAGGATTTAACATGGAAAGTATTTACAGTAAAGCAAAGACCTTCTCTCAGAACAGCGGTTCTGGTACCAGTTCCAGCACCACTTAGCATCACTCTACTCTCCATCAACAGAAACCAGTCCCACCACGCCCAGGCCCCGCCAGAGTGCAGGAACTCCCTCCATCATTTAGTTACCAGGAGACGATGCGCCTCCAATAACTTACGGCTGAGGACTCATCATCTTAAATGTTTTTTCATTACACATTTTATTACTAATTTAAATGTAATTATTGATTTAAATTAATTTTACTATTACTACAACTTAATTATTTTAATTAACATCTAGGCCACCCAAGCAGAACAGGTCCCTTTTTGAGTCTTGGTCCTCCCAAGGTTTCTTCCATCTTTATTCAGGGAGTTTTTCCTTTCCACTGTCGCCCTAAGCTTGCTTAATTAGGGCTTGGCCTAAGATCCCTAAGATCATATAATATTATAAAGCTGCTTTGAGAAAAAGCTTTATTGTAAAAAGTGCTATAGAAATTAATTTGAAATGTGAACTTACTGGTGTCAAAATGCATACCAGCTACAAAATCAATCTAACTATTTATTTACCTGTTCAGGTTCAAATGAACATTCTTCTGATTATTTAAAAATTCTTAATAAACAACAATAAATCTTGTCCCTAGTTTAGAGAGAGTTTAAAAAGCTATTTCATAGATAAACGATTCTGGCAAATGTTGTACATGATTAAAGAAACAAGAGATAATACGGGGGCACTCAAAGGCCCTTACACTAATTATAAAACAAACCTTGTTGACTTGTGTTCATTTCAAATTAATTTCCTGTTTAAAATTAAAATAATCCTACAATAACATTTATGGTGTGTACATGTCTGTGTCTATACTGCTCGCAGAAATTAGGGGACATTTCTAAATGTGATGTTTTTTGCAAATATTATACATATATACACACTTTATCTTAACAATATAGATGTTCAGTTAAGCTTTAATCATCGTTTTAATGTTTCTAAGCAACAAAGACTGATTAAACCCGAGTCTGTTGCTCGTCGGCTAACTGTTAGCATTAGCGTTATTCAAACACAAACACACAGGTTGGGATTCCTTACCTTAGAGTGCTGAAACAAAAAAGCAGCTTCGGATCAACAAAATATTGCAAATTTCGGTTTTTCTATTTTATAAAATAAACTACAGGTGCGCTCGCGCTTAAATAACGGTTACTCTAAAAGCTGACGCGGAGCCGTTAGCCTGTTAGCTCGGCGCTAACCCGGACAACCCGTTAGAAACGTTTACTAATCCTACACAAAACGACTATCTGCGCTCCGTGTAATAATGTTAATTCTAAACATCGGCTCATAATGACCTACGGTTTACACTAGAGCTTTAAAATTAATAGCTATATATTTATTATCGTTCCATCAGGAAGTGCTAGCATAACTAACGCTACCCCAGGCTGCTTAGCCCCAAACATGTAACGTAGTATTTGATTAATCCGTGGTTTTAATTTAAATATCGGTGTCCCTATGTGACTCTTGATGTTCTCTATGTATATATTGTCTAAAATCAGGCTAAACTTGTGATAAAATGCTAAAAAATAGAATAAAAACACTGAGCTATAACCGAGGTGACTCGCAGAGTCGAATCGCGTTCGAGCAAAACGAATCGATTCCCTGAGGCGCCGCCCGACCTAGGTACTGCGCATGCGTGTGTTTTGGTGCAATGAGAGTTACAATTCTGCCGAACAAAAGTATGAACACAATTTAAACATATATTAATTCAGTATATGAAATATGTTAAGTATTGTACAAATAACTATATTTAGAGATCAGATAATTGGATTCTGTTCAAATTAATAGAACAGCATTACCGTTTACTTTACTAAAATGTATAAAATAGGTATAAAAATAATGAATGTACACATTTAAAAGCTTAATTTGTCTTTATTTGCTATTAATAATGGAAAACAAACATCTAATCTACAAATCGAATTTCTGAAAGGCATCATAGAGGGTACAATTTAAGTTGTGATATTTACTCAGACTTACTCAGTTTTTCTACTATCTTTACTTTCAGTTGCAGAATAATTATATTTTTTAAAATATTAATTGTGTTTATGCTAAAAAAAAAACGTGGAAAACCCACAAACTTTCGGAAAATACACTAAGTAATTAAAGTAATTAAAACTGCACGGTGGCGGCATCTATTGGTCAAATCAGATATTACAGCTAAAAACGTACATTTTTCAAATTGTAAAGAAATTAAATGAAATAAAACAGTAAATATTTGAAACTTAAATGGAAATTAAGTTCCATATTTTAAGACATCATATAGGCAGCAATGTGTAAGTGTAAATAAGGATAAATTATTATCATATTTAGTATATCTGCGTATTATACAATAACCTCCTATTCTATGCTCAAAACAAGTATTGTGTATAAAACTTAGATATATGCGTGAAATTATTTCTAAACTCTCATATGACGAACATGCTTTCCAAATGGTAGTGTAGGGGTTGTTAAACCCGTGTCTCGTGGTGGTGATGATCTCTCACAGGTGTTAATAATAACCCCATCAGTTCGGCTGGGACGCGTCACTAACACACTTTTCCTCCAGGTTCAGTAGCTACGTTACTTTTTCTACGTTTTGCTGTTGACTTCGGGGATGAAGGAGTCTAACTGAGGTTGAAATTACGCAAAATGGACGGTAAATATAGTCTTTTTAAGAACACGTGGAGATCAGAGCTGTGGGGCAGCTGGAAGGTTCTGATGGGTTGGGTTTGTCCTCGTGGTTTCAGTGAACCACAGGGTTAGAACACAATGGTTTAGTGATGTTCATGGGTCGACATATCCTTGAGCATGAAGCAAAAACAAACTGATTGGAAAGGGAACAGCAGAGTTTTGTACCAGAACTGTTTTTCACATCCATCGTCCCATAATGAGCTGTTTGTCTTTCTGCAGAACCAAACAAAGCTTCCCAGTCTGCAGGAGCCGACCGATCAACCAACCACCCCAAACCGTTCTTTTATGTTCAGCCTCCTTTGCAGCCTTTCTACACCTACCAGTGGCACATGAACCATCCCTACAGCCACCAGAGTTTCCCAGGATCTGGTAAGAAGTAGCAAACCATCACCTTTTTATATATATTTTTTATCATCATTCAAAAAATCTTTTGACACTCTGACTGTTATGGTGTCCAGATTAGGGTTGCCAGTGCTGATGGTTAAATGCCCACAAATGTTCCGTGTCCTAAATAATTTTCACAATTTCTATAGGCTTGGATTGGAGTAACGAGTTCCTACACCTAACAGTAACAAATAGCCAATAGCAAAAATATACTAACGAGTATATAGTATAAATATTAGGATATACTAATAGGCAAAAACAGTTTCAGCTGTGTTCGTACCACTGGTAAAGGTTCCTGGGGTTAAGGAGCCTAATCTCACACTGTTAATGAAAAAATTATTGGCACCCTTGAATTTACTAATCTGTGGCTTCTCTTTGATTTTCTTTTTTTAAATTAAGATCTTAAAATGCAGATTAGGAAATCCGATTCTCTTGTTCGATTCTTTTAATTTTAAAATCTTTTGACGTTTTAAACTTGGACCATATGCTAGAGAATCACACTTATATACTTGAGCTTTACTGATGAGATCAAATAATAATAATCTTTAATTGTTTAAAACATGATTTTATACAAGGGACTGCAGATACTGTTCAGTACAATAAAGGTTATTTTTTGACCTGACTCAGAACGTCCTCTTGGTAAACGAGCCAGCTCTCAGATCTCCATGGCTCCCAGTTTTGATATGTAGGCCCAAAAATGATTCTGATCTGGCTTGTGGAATTGTGGCCTGAAGGGGTTTTTGGTTTTCTTTCCATGTTAGGTTTCCATATCAATCGTCCGTACATGGTCCCGTACTCCTACATGCACTATCCAAGTTACGTCATGCCTCAAGCCGCCATGCATCCCGTGGATTACCGTAGAAACTACGAACGAAACTTTCCACAAGCTACGCACCGAGAGACGACGTGTGCCGGAGCCCAGACGGATCCGTGCGAGGCCTTGAACAAGCTCATCGAATGTTTGGATCAACTGCGCGCAGGCGACAGCTCCCAAACGTCTGCCAGCTCTTCGTCTTTAACCGAGGAATCCAAAAGCGTGGAGAGGAAGCTAATGACTGACAGAGAGGCAGGTAATCGTGACTGTGAACACTTTGTTCATGATGACTCTCCTTTCCGTGATGAGGAAGATGAGAAGCACAGGGCTCTCTCAGAGAAACACTTGGCCTCGTCTCAGATGCATTCACCAAATCCAAGGAAGCACGATGAACCGGTCCAGCGCCAAGATGTGACCGAATCCAAGGAGGAAATGGAGTGGCGTGGCTGTACCAGTCAACCTTCATCACATTCATCTCCTGATCGAGAGCTAAAGAATGTGAAGGAACCAGAAGACGTTTCCTGTTGCATCCTGTCTTTGCCGTTCAACAAGGTTCTGTCTTCTGGAGTTTATGGATCCAGCGTTACTCCGACGTCCGTTAGCTCTGCTTTAAGCTACAACTATAATCCTCCGAAGCTAGCTCACGAGCGTGTCAGTGTCTTAAGCCCTTCCCTCGATGAGCTGTCCTCCCACGACGAGCTGCTTTCCACTGACATCGACGACCTTGACCTGTTCCAGAGTCGGATCTACACCAGGGGGAAGCTTTCCGAAGTCGCGTCCAGGAAAGGTCACGAGCTCTGTTTGCTCTACCCGAAGAGACTCCAGTGCTCCAAGTGCGGATCTCACACCTTCAAGCAACTGAGCAGGACCAAGACCTACTCCTACAACAACGCGGAGGATTCGGACGACGTCGAGGGACGCTTCACGTCGAGGGAGTGCGACCGATGTTTGCGATGTTCCACAATGAAGGGTCACGTAACAAAGAAAATGCATTCGCTGTTCAAACCCAGGCTCAGGCCTTCACAGAAGAGGGAGAACGCCGAAGATCAGCGTGACACGTCTCACTCGGAGTGTTATTACTGCGAGAAATGTATGAGCTCACCTGAGAAGAGCAGTACCCATGGAGCGCCCCGTGGAGCTCATCCAGGTAACGCCAAGTATCGTTCGTTCAGATTGTTAGAGAGGTCGATGTTTTTGCTTATGGTTTGCGTTCCTGCTTGCAGAGAGACGGTTCAGAACGACCTCAGATCAGCTGGTTTGGGAGAACATCAGAGGAAACGGCAGATCAAACTCCTGCAGATCTCAACCGTTACCGCAACGACAGCGTAAGTGAAACAGACATGGTCACCACAATTACCCTGATGTTTACCTCCTTTGGGAGTCTTTGGGAGTGTTGGAGAAACCTTTAGTGAGTCGTGACGTGTTGCTGTGTGTTTTGCAGAACGACTGGGACAGAGGAAATCCCGCTTTAAATCTCAGGTGTGTCAGGAATCCAGAACTGAGAATAATAATGATGATGATGATGACGAAGAGGAAGGACAGGACCTGCGTTCGTACCACAAGGCAAAAGGTGATGGAATTATTTCAGCAGCCAATCCACTAGATCCAACAGTCGGGGGCTTCAAATGTCTCGTCTTTTTATTTATTTTATTTTTTTCCCTTTGCATTCTTCTTTTTTAATTTTTTTTTTTTTCAGTTGCTCTCTTTTTTCCGATTTTCTTTTAAAATCATGTCCCTTTGTAAATCGTCTTCTTCCGCTAATCTAATTCTCAGCTTTTGACGTGTTTCCTGTTTTATAATTTCTTCATACATGGCTTCATCTCCTTTTCTTTTGTTGTTTTGGATTTTATTTCCCATGTTTTTAAAGATTTAGTTTCCCCTCTTTTTCTTTAACTTTCATTTTCCTTTGATTTTCTCTTTACCCTTGTCTTTTTGGTTTTTCTTCCAAAATGCAACCATTTATGTGTATTTTTTTCTCTTTTTTCACATTTATAATCTTTCTTTGCACTCGTTTCGTTTCTTTACCTTCCTTCTGTTTTTGTTTATCCATCCGTGTCCTGCCGTTAATTTTAGCTTCTTTATTCCTCATTTTTTCACCTATTCCCCTCCCCCCATCACTTTTCTCTAGGTGAAGCAATTTTTATTTCCCTTATGTTCTACATTATTCTTTGCCATTTATTATGTTTTCCTTATTTTACAGGAATCACAAAACGAGGTGGAGCTCGATGCTGAAATTTCACTGAAAGTTCACCAGCGGGGGAGATGTTGTTGTTTTTGTATTGAAATAAACAAATTGTGAGTTTTGGGTTTGCACAGATGTTAAAGTTCACTGCACTTAAATGATATGAATTGAAATGAAGCAGGCACCCTGTCCATCTAAGTGGTGTGTTAATACTTCATCCTCTCTTTCTTAGGTGTTTATTCTGGTATGATCTCTGCACACACAAATGTAAAACTATGAATTGTAATTGTGATGTATTGCATTAAAGAATTTCCATGAAGAAAGTTTTTGTTCACTTCAAATAACTTTCTCGTTTAGAAAGAAACATTAAACAGTAAAATAAAAACCCAGTCTGGGGAAACGGAAAATGTTTCCCAAAAAAGGCTTTGGCATATTTCCAAATGATGTTTTTTTTTATTTATTTAATTTTCGTCTCAAAACCTTTTTTTTATTGCTACACTAAAATTGGTTCTTTTTCAACATAATGTCCTTTTTGTTTTTCTATGAGCAACTCTTCTTTTTCCTATAATACTTAAAACAAATAACTCGAGGGGGTCCAAGGAATGGCCACTTTATCACAAAATATAGACCCCTGAATTTATAACAGAAAATCCAGTTTCCAGTTGGAAAACAATAACGAACAGACAGGAACTGGATTTGACTGGATCACTGGGTAAATATGTTTTTAATGAATGGGTGGATCATAATGACTTAGTAAACCTAAAATAACTTTAAAGATTTTATCAATTAAATATTAATGTCCTTTTGATAAGATATAAATATTCTGCTCACCAAAATGAGGGGATATTTTAGGGGATTTTGAAATAGCCCCTCATTTTAGTACACTGTATATTTTTACAGTACCAATCATCTGCTGCATGTAGAACCATGGCTTAATGTGGATACAGAACAATGAGTTGCAATAACTATTCCACAAGGAAAAACGTGCACCTGGCAACCACGTGTATTGCATATTAGTTTTAGTTTGCAGTGGTTAGTCTTAGAGCTCCAGAGAACGTAGAGTGTTTAAATCCTGGCCCTGCTGGTGCCTGTATGGATTTCCTTCCACATTCTAAAGACAAGTGTTGGGTTAATTGGTGTTATTAAAGTTCAAGCTTGTGTGTGGATATGCCCTTTGACGGATTGCCACCATGTTCAGGATTGGTTTCTAGCTTGTACCATGTGCTGTCGGATGAACTGGATTACATTTATACTAATGTAACAGGTACTGGTGTAGTACTGTATGCAGAGATCTATGGACAGCCCCTAAAGTGATCACACGGCCTCTCTGATTGGCTGGCTTGTCTCTGGATCCAATTCACTCACACAGCTCTGCTGGCACTAATTAACCTCGTTTATTTAAGCTGGGGTTGGAGGAGCATTCTGGGCTTTTTCTTTGTTTAAGCTGCGATGAGTTTGTGTAAGAATCCTAGAATTAGTTGCTATTTGAAACCTTTTCTACATGATTTTGTTCTTAGCAGCATTTAAACAGATGATCTGTTAACACTGTTCTTGCTTTTGTTCCCACAGCTCTTTCTCTTACTTCTAAGTAGATCGTTAAAGGTATGGTTGTTGCAGCTTCCCAGATTCCGCCTGGAGGTGAACCTCATGCTCCAACAAACCCACCTGGGCCAACACCTGTTCAGGGTGCACGGTTTGCTGGGCCTAGTTCTAGTTCCTACAGAGGACCAAACCCAATTCATCCTGACCGTCCACAGCAACCAAATGCGCCATTTTTCTACGTTCAGCCCATGCAGCCGCCTTTACCGTACCAGTGGCCCATGCCAATGTGTTACGTTCCATATGGTGGCTTTTCAGGGTTTGGTAAGTAACCAAGCTTTAATGTATATTTCACTTTCCACTTTAGCTTTTAATAATTCCACCATTTAAGGTGGAAACCCTGATACCCCAAACCCTGATAAAGCTAAAACGTAACCCAAATATGTTGCCTATGCTCTAAATGGACCAACCTTTCTGGTTTTATTTTAGGTTATGGCATGGTGTTGCCGCCTTTCCCACCTGCTTCTTATGTGGATGCTCCGGGTTACATCCTTCCCCATTCCCAAATGCACATGGTCGACTACAGGCGCATGATGACCCCTCATTCGGCTCCCACGATGGCCTACCAGGCCCGCCGTTTCCGCTTTCAGCACACCATGCCCTCGAGCCGAGTCATGGTCAGCTGTGAGGTCCAAACTGACTCTTCTCTACGCAGTGGTGACGGTGCATTGAGTTCCCAGCCTGCCTCTGAGTCAGGAAGGAGTTCTGGACCTGGAAGCATCCTCTCATCACCTAAATCAAATGAGAATCCTGCTCACCCTGAGGAGGGGACCATGAGCTCATCCAACAAGACTGAAATGGGTAGCCGTGAGTCCTCAAATCCAGGTATTCTCTTCCAAGCGGAGGAGGTACGGATTGAGTGTAGGGGATCACCCACTGGCCTGAAGATCATACATTCCAAGGAAATTGCTGAGCTAGCCAGGAATTCAAATGGTGAGCTTTTGCAGTGCAACATGGAATCTGCAGAGGACTTGGTTTTGAGGTGTTTCCAGCCTGTACCATATACTGAGGATGAGCAAGAGATGGACGTCATGAGCCATGTTCCTGAACCGTATTTACCACCTTGCCCGGATATTCTAATGATGAGATCTTGTCCTTCTAATAGTACCACAGTGGAGGGCTCGGCAGTTACAGCAATTGAACCATCCAGCAACGCAGTAGCTGTTGGAGGGGATCCCAGCATTGCGAGCAGTAGCAAGGAGAGCATGCAGCATCCTCTCGAGCTACAGTGCTTGAATGAGCTTCCTCCGATGGAAGCCTCCGTTTGGTCTGTCGAGTCTCTGCTTCCTTATGTTCCATCTCCTGGATGGATGACCAAAAATGGCCTGATTACACCACAGAAACAATCTTTGCCCACCGTGAGGGAGGTTCCTGCTGAGCTTACTCTAGATTCAAGCCAATCCTCAATGCAGTCTTCACAAGAAAAACAAGTTGGGACTGTGATTGAATTTAATGGCATAGACTTAACCGCTTACCCTGAATCCCATCCACATGGCTGTCCTTCATCCAGTCAGCTGGCAGACTGTGGTGATCCAGGTTGTAGCAAACCTTTAAAGATGATCCATATCCCTGGGAACTCTCCTGAAGGGCTGTTGGACAAAGCTGATGTCAGTCCAGAGACTGAAGTCCAGACATCAAGGAGTCCTCCCTCTGCTCATGACAAACTAAACAAAGAGCAAACCAACCAGAAAACCAAGACGTCTGGTGTTAACCGGTCAGGTCAAGGTGGTTCCTCTGCTCGGCAATGTCTGGACTCGTCTCTAAAACACGCAGAACGATTTTGTAGAACCTGCATAACAAAACTGAGGGCAGGTACGGCCTTTGGAAGTCCCAGCCTCAAAGGGAACGGTACAAAACGGCCCCGAGTTGCTTATCCTCATAAGAGTAAGGTTCAGATATGTAACATATGCATGCATGACCCTGAAAAGACCAAATCGGGCAATGCTGGCTCAAAGGCGGACCATGAAATCTCAGAAAATGCTCTGTACTCTGTCACTGGGCCAAAAAAGTGCCCCAAAAGGTTGTGTAACGTCCAGAACGTTCCATCAGGCAGACATGCTGAGAAATGCCCCATGTCTCACCAGTCGAAGCTCCGAGAGCAGAACTGCTCGTGTGAGCATTCTAAAGTTTCTCATTGCAACCTGGTGTGGAACAGTAAGGACACTCGGGAGAGGAACGAAGAAAATCTTTCTTCAGCCGAAAGATGGAGAGATGCTGAGAGATTAATTTCACAGCAGAGTGGTAAGAGGATTTTTATTTAATATGGTCTAATTGTGATTGGAATGATATTTTAGTTGCCTCTCTTCCTTAGACAAGTCATGGAGGGGAGTCGTGTCTGAAACTGACAGTATCAAAAGTGGAGGAAAGATGACTCCTAAAAAACAAACACAATGTGCACCAACACCAGGTAAGTAACCATCTGCGCTCAAATTATTCTAATTTTTCCAACCAAGTCAATAATGGATGTCCCTTGGAGTACTGATTACTCTGCTTCTGTTTGTGCCAACAATTTGAAGCGTTTACATTTCATTTAAGACTCCCTTATCCAGAGCGACTTACAATTAATACTTACAAGCCAAGGAATTGTAGGTTAAGGGCCTTGCTCAGGACCCAACTGTGGCAGAGATGGGATTTGAACCCTTAACCTTCTGGTCCATAGTCCTGTACCTTAACCCATAGTCCTGTTACTCGAACAATTTTCACAGAACTAAAGCTCTCCTCAGGGGCTCCCCAGTGCCTCTGCTGGTCTGGGAGGATGGAACTAGCTAGTTTTACTGTAAGCCTAGGAGGATAAGCCTAGATTTATTTATTGTTTGGAGACGTTTGGGTTAAAAATAGCAGAATTGAAGTGTCTGCCAAATGCCAAAGGGGAAAAATGCACAAATTGGGGCATTTTTTGTTATTTTGTACTTTTCCCTAATTAATGAAATCCCCTAATTTGAGTGGGATAGCTTTCCCTGCCTTCATAAACCAGGTAAATGCTTCAGCTGGGTTTTGTTGGCCCTTGTGGTGAGCTGGGGTTCGGAACCAGTTCTTGCCAAATGTCGCCGATTTAATGAAGTTTGATTTGTCAGAATTTCTCCTGTTTGCAGAATCAATTTGAAATCATTGAATGAATATTAAATATGGAATTTAAATCCAGCATTTGGATGTTTACTGACTAGTTTTGTAAATCTAAATGTTTGGTCTTTACACCACTTGTGTTGTTAAATTCAAACGTATCGGCTGTCGACAGGTCAAACTAATCGATGCCTTTCTTTTCCTTCCAGAAATTCACAGAAAAGACACAAGATACTGATGGCACAACTGCACAAACCAAATGGATAAGAGCACCTTTTTAATCACGTTTTAAACCTCACGGCATTATTTTTTTTACAAGTAAAATCACAACTCACCATTTTATACAGTGAATAAAGCACTTTTTCATGTTTGCATTTCCTCGTGTTTGGTCTTTAACTTTGCAGTGTTCACCGAAAATGGTCCAAGCTGTTTTTTCACTGGGTGTCCAAGTTTGACTATAAAATAAACCAAAACATCTCAACCAGTTACTCCCTGTACCTGCAATTCAGCTTCAGTTGATGGGAGTTTTGCTTCAGCGGCGTCTAATCGATGGAAGGGGAGACTTGATTGGATCTAGTAGTTGGATGGTCCTGTTTCTCACCATGTACCTTGTGCCTGTAGATCATGAACTCGTGCCAAAATTCATGACAATAATAAACAGTACTTTACAATAAAGGTAAATCATTTGTTTGACCCGTGATAAAGCACACTGAGTTTATTAAAGGTACAAAAATATTTTACAAATCATGCCTCGTCAAAAGTACAACCACAAAGCTCTAACTCCTGAAATGTCACAACGGCGGCACAAAAACGGAACAATTTAAATAAAAACACATTGAATATCAACAACAGCCTGCACAGAATATCTGTGTAACATCAAAACCAACAAACTGTTAATTTTCTTAGGGCTGCTTTACTGAACAGGGGTTTATTCTTCTTATGGAGTCACGTGGAAAAAAAAAAAAGTGCTTTTCTTGGTTTAGGACTCGACCCTGGTCCTGCTCAATCGGCACCCTTGTTTATTTAGAAAAAATAAATACACATAAATACAAACTGCATAACAGGATAATAATCTATTGGATATTAGTTTAGTTTCGAAGTGATTTGATCTCCATTTTTCTCCCGTTCTGAATATTTGGTTGCCCAAATCAAATTATTTACACTTCTGAATTGAGTTAATTTACTGAATCCTTTTCTATATAATAAATTTGAATTTGGATCATTTCTAATGCAGTATAGGGTGAGTCAAAAGTCACAGGAAACGAAAAAGTGACATGGGTGAGGGGGCGGTACCTCTTAGGCTATGTCCAGAAGATGGGTGCCATCTTAAAAGCCGCCATATTGGCTCAAGGTCAGATTTTTCCAAACGGAAGGTGGTCATGTAGGATATCAAAAAAGATCAGAATTGTCTCCAAAATCGATTGCCCTTATCAGATTTGCAATATCTCTCATGGTTCAAAAGTTATTAACACAGAACGTTCAAAACTTTTGTTGTTCATCACAGGTAGCTGAAAATGGAACGGATGATTGTGATGTCCGGGGAACGGAGCTGCCGTATCATAGCAACAGATGTCAACAAAACTCACGATGCAACATGACATGCGTCCTGTGACTTTTGACTCACCTTGTAGTTCCTGATTCATCGAAATGCTTGTGGAAATAAATTCTACGATTCATATAATCGTGTCCTGAAGTTTCAAAGTTTATTTCGAGCGATGTTAGAGATTTTGAGACTTTTATGACTCATCGAGGACGTTTGAAATCTCCAAACTTGAATTTCTTAAGCTGAATCGATTCCTTGTGTCGTTTAGACTCGCAGAATCATTTCCCCTGTAAACGTTTCATAATAAGCGCGCTTCACGCTAACTGGCACTTTCGCTCGCGCCATACATCTGGGCTAACGTCGAAAATCTTGGCCCCCAGTCCAGTAAATAATCGTAATCGTGAACGTTATCGTCGCTGGACTGCAACGAGCTTAGCGACTCCGCTACCGAACCTTCTCCCTCGTACTCGTACATGTGGGGCGAATCATAGGGTTCCACGTTAGCATCCGAATCCGCCTCGCTAAGCCGAGCCAGCAGGTAGCTGTAAGCATTAGCGCCATCCATCTGAGACACATAGCGCGACAGGCTGTGGATCTCAGGCTGCCGTTCCTGTCGTAGCCTAGCGTTGTTTAACGTTAGCGTAACGTCCTTTTGTCGTCTCGCACCTCTTGGCGCTAGTTCAGCGTAGTTCAGCGGCTCCGTTTGCGTCTTCCACAAGGTGGTGATGTCGAACGCTTCGGTATCTTCCTCCCCTCCGCCTTCGTCGTCGTAACGCACGATGTTCTCGTGAACGTTTTCCTCCTCGTCATTAAGGTAAGGTTTTTTCACGCTGCTGCGCAGGACCAGCATTAGCATGACCATGGCTGCCGTGACAGGAAACAGGAAGTTTGATCAGTGAGATTAGTCCAGTCAGGTTTATTTCTGCCTAGGGCGACAGTGGCAAGGAAAAAGTCCCTAAGCATGCGTGTACTGCTGTTACCCGTGATAACGCAGGCGCAGACGAGGACAGTGATAAAAGCAGATCTGCTCAGGTTCGGAGGAAGTGTGTAAGGTTCTGCTTTATCACAGGACACGACGACGCCGTCGCCATCGCACGCACACACACGGATGGTGAGAGTGTGTGTGCTGCTCTGAACCGGTTCCTCTCCGTCAGAGACCCGTATGGGGAGGCGATACACACTCTGAGAGTGAGATGTCCAGCCACCACGCCGCGTCAAGATCCACGCTGTGTTGTCTGCACACACACACACATACACACACACACACACACACACACACACACACGTAAGCCCAAATACTTCCAGCTGCAGCACAAAAGGTAATATCTTTTTGCTCTATGAAGTGTTACAGCAGGGGGCGCAACAACCACAATTTATATTCTTCCTTGGCGTCCCAAAAATTTCACAGACAGGCAGACAGACAGGCAGACAGACAGGCAGGCAGACAGGCAGGCAGACAGAGGCAGGCAGGAAGACAGGCAGACAGACAGACAGGCAGGCAGACAGACAGACAGACCAGACAGACCAGACAGGCAGGCAGGCAGACAGACAGACAGACAGACCAGACAGACCAGACAGGCAGGCAGGCAGACAGACAGACAGACAGACAGGCAGGCAGACAGGCAGGCAGACAGACAGGTAGGCAGACAGGCAGACAGACAGACCAGACAGACCAGACAGACAGACAGACAGACAGACCAGACAGACCAGACAAACAGACAGACAGACAGACAGGCAGACAGACAGACAGACAGACAGGCAGACAGACAGACAGACAGACAGTTCTACCTTGGTTGTCTCTGAGGGTGAAGTTGGGATTATTCTGTGCTTCAGGATGGAGTGTGTAACGGAAATGCTGCCCTCTAATTGGTTCGTCTGGATCCACAGCTCTCAGGGATTGGATGAGCTGAAACACAACAACAACACACACACACACACACACACACACACACACACACACACACAGTGTAGATTTAAAGACCACCTATATGTATTTTCATAAATATTAAAAAGAGCCACACTGCAGGCAAGGTTTTGGTTAAGCACTTCTTACCACGAGAGCACAGAAGCAAAGGCATCACTGACGTCCAATCACTCATGCATGGCAGAGAAACGCCCACTTTAGGGTTAAATCGATCTTTAACAGGGTTGTTTTTTAGGCACAGACGTGCCCCTAGGACTGTTTGGCAAGCAAAGGGGTTCAACTGTGCCCCTCTAAATTCTATTTAGAACGTTTCCGTAAACATAGAATAATATTTACTGTGTGTTTATAAGTCTGTATTCGACTACACTGCTCCCAAAAATCAAAAATATTTCAACATGAATATGAAGAGGATCCTGCTGGATCATGGTAACCATACACCCTACTGAACACAATGTTGGGGCACTCTGGTCCAGTTTAACATGCTTCTGTTCACCCCATGATTATATCACTTATTACTCAATCACCATCACTGATTTTCCATCTCATTTGCATAATCAAACAACTTTGTGACTTTTCATTTGCTTTTCTGATGATCTTGTTTAATGAAACAGAAACAAATGCTTATTTTTTAATATACATTTATATATAATAATATAAATAATAAATAATAATATATATATATTATAATATTTTTTATATACATTTTTGTGAGCAGTGTATATACTGTGTGTGTGTGTGTGTTTGTGTTCGTACCTGCCCTGCTTTAGCGTTCTCACACAGGAAGGCTTGATGATAGTGTGTTAGGGACGGCGGATTGTCGTTTACATCCAGAACTCTTATGGCCACAGACGCTCTCGCAACCTGAGCCGGATTATCTGGAACCGATCCGAAGAGTTCATAAAGTTACTCAACTCAAACATGGAATCTGTGCTAAAGTTATCCTGATTATCCATGTAATTTAAACACAACACCCAAACTTTGCCCAAACCCATTGTGTGGTACATACTCATCTCCATGGCGATAACAGTGATGTTGTGCCAGTCGCTCTCCTCTCTGTCCAGAGGCAGAAGGTTCATGAGAGAACCGCTCATCATGTCCATAAAGAAATACTGATGAGGATCAGTCGTACGCTCGATCGCATATCTGCGCAGACGTAGAGAGACGTTTTAGATCAAAATACAGTCGAATCCGGTTAATGGGACCACATCGGGACGCGATCGTTTTGATCCTAATAACCAGCTGGTCCGATTAAACGAACATGCCCTATGTTACAAGATGGGACGTGCTATGTAACATATTAAATGTTTATTAAACCTTTATTGTACGATTTACACG